>JAAWXA010000042.1:5133443-5254024 GCA_038090715.1 Florisuga fusca
GGGGGAGCGCCGGGTGGGCGGGAGCCGCTGCGCGGGAGGCGGCCCCTGGGCACGGAGCCGCGGAGAGGGGCGGAGGTACCGCCCGGAAAGGCGGAGCGGGGCGGAGCGGCGGTGTCCGGGGGTCTGTGGGCTGCTGGGGGCCAGCGGGAAGTGGGGAGAGGGTCCCCGCTTGCAGCCGCTCCGTCGGTTGTTTTTCTCGCTCTCATCATCCTCCTCTTTGCATTTAAAGTCATTTTCCTTTCGTTAAAGGGATTTTCACAGCACTGCGCTGAGCGGCTTTTTTTTCTTCCCTGTGCTTTTACCCCACTGCCCTCTTGCGGCCACCCCCGTGTCGCTCTCCCGCCTGCTCCTCAAGCCCTTTCCTGCTTTTTCCTGCTTCCTTGTCTTTTCCCGGGTAAAATTTGGAACCTTGAGGGTTCAGGCGAAGTATGGCCGTGGTGGGAGGAGCTGTACTTGAGGAGGCTCTCGCTGGTGACGGCTGTGACCCATGGTCTGAGTTTATAAATTATCCTGTTCATTTAGAAATTAAACGAAAAGTCCTAATTGTCAGATTCCTTTGCTCTGAGTAATTTCTGAGGGATGGAAGCAAAATGAACCAAAAAAAGACCCCTCCAAATGTAGTGCTTGAAAGTCTCTGAATATTAAAACTCTGGAAATGAGGGCAGCTGGAAAAGCCTTGAACGCCGCTTTCCTACAGATCTTTAGTAATGAGTGTCTGGCAAAAGAAGACAGAAAACAGTTTTATTTCTGACAAGACCTCTTTAAGAAGCACTTCATATTTTTAGTAGTTTTCGAGTAAGTCAGGAGGAAGCCAGCTATGAAACTGTGTTACTGAATTTACTTCAGTCCCAGTAAAGGGAAACATACCAGTAATACACTTTCAGGCAGAGCAAAAAAAAATGAAGATAACATGTCTGAAAGTGATGGTATTTTGGGAAGACTCAGCCCAAGCAAAGAGATCCATTCCCCAACTAATATAAAACCTCTGACAGCTTAGCTGAGGAGAAACTGCATCATGCCAAACCTTGTGGAGCGTAGATAGTGTAGTTAGCTCTCGTGTATCATTAGCTCTGAAATGCTGCATGAAATCCACGTGAGGTGGGAAAGTGTGCTGACTGTGATGGAAGAGTCCACAGAAAGCAGCCTGTGGAGCCGTGTACTCTTGGCACAGAAGACAGGCTAAGATAATGGTTTGGATTTGGAAGTAGATTGAAGAACTGTGAATTGCTACATCACTTGTAACATTTCTCTGGTGGGTTTAAAGACCATAAAATATTAGCTGTAAGGCTAATTTTTAAATGTTTGAGGTATCTGGAAAAAACCTCACGGAACTTACTTGTGTGTGAGAAAGACACTGGATTATGAATTAACTTCGCGAGCCAGGAGACTGGTCAAGTCAGCAAGGAAAAGTGTTGGGAAGCAGCAAGGAAAAACTTCAAATGCTTTTGACAGATAATATCAGAAGTGCAACAGGACATAAAGTAGACAGATTCATAAAATGACAGATTCAGAGCAATGGTACATAAAATATAGGCTGGAACAAAATTAATTATTAGATGAAGTCATTAAAAAGAAGACACTAAAGAGAAATAAATTAACCTGGTCTTACCTGTTTCTGTGGGAAAACCCACAAAATGTTTCAGACACTGAAGCTGTGGCCTGTAGATTAGAAAGAGAATGACTAAGGCAGAATGTAATTTTGTAGCTTTTAAAATCAGAAAATCGTGATCTATATGCAAATTGCATGTTACAGAATCTGATACAAAAATTACTGGAACAAAAGACCCAATTTATGGCTAAAATGAATCACTTGTCTCACAGGGATAGAAAGGCTGCATGCCATGGCTAAACTATAACATTTGTTTTTCTACAGGCGTTATTTATGCTTATTAAAAAAAAAAAAATTGCTCTTTTCTTCTAGCCTCAAAATTGAAGTATGCCATCTTAACATTTTGAAGGTTTTGAGGCACTCAAAATTTCTCCAGTATCGTGACAAAACGGGTTGCACTGTAATGGAATAGACATGTGCTTGCTGATTTAGTCCTTCATGCCTGACTCGTTTGGCTGGATGGTATGGATCCATCCAGTCATATAATGAAAATCCATCATACTAGAATAGGAGTTTCCCAGTGAAGACACTTGCAAACTTCTAACTATATTTCATACATTTCATATATTTGAAAATTAATGCAGTTAGCATATATTAAAATTAGGATACTTAATATTATGGTTTATTTCACTGCATTAGTACAACTTTAAAACACTGGAAATCATAAGCCAACCATGGGAGATCTTGAAACCTGACATAAATAGAAATAACTCTTCCATATGTTTGTCTAAAGCATTAACTGCATGTGTGATGGTTCTTTTAAAACAGCAAATATTTGAATGTTAGTTATTTACCCAGAAATGGGTACTAAAATGTTCTCATAACGTTCTGTCAATCGTAGAACTACCCTTTTTTTGGCGTGTGGCTGTAAGAATAGATTTATTTTGCATGCTCAGATGATATTGTGGTCATGTACCCCACATACCTGACTCAAAATATGTGTAAAATGACATTTTGATTTCACATGGTAAAACCTGTGCTTTCAAAGAGTTTGAGAAGCTTTACGTTACATTTTCACAATCCCCAAACCAGGATGAAGAGTTTTCTAGAATCTGTTCTAAAAGGGATCCCAAATTAAATTACAGGGAACTGTAATCTACATTTGACAGAATTGATCTGAAAATGTGAAGTTGTCAGTTCATATCCACATAGCTTTGCAAACTAAAAAGTTAACGTTATTGCAGATTAGCACAAAACTGGTATTCTGCACAATATTTTATGTTACTTCGACAAATACGTATGCTGAAATGTATTTTTAGAAGCTAGCAAGCAAGAAAGTACAATTCTGATGTACAGTATTGTACACAAGAAGATAATCATGTTACAGAACATTACATTATATGCTCTGTAAATCAGTTTCAGAGAGTATTTTCAGATATTTGTCAGATTATATTTCATTATAATGGTGATGTAAAGGGTGGAACCCTTTTTTTCAGTTGCACCCTGCAGAAAAGTTTCAGATCAATTTTTAGATATAGAAAACTATAGCTAGTTATACACCAAAAAGATTACATTTGCCATATTGCATCTTCTTTATCACACGTCATTGTTGTAAATTGGACACAGGCACAGAAAAATCTGTGTTTAAGTATTTTCATATTTTACTGTAAAATACTGTTGGTAGTGTAATTCCAATTTCTGGCACATGTTCTTTCCTCTGAAGATATATTTGCAAGTACATGGACTCATTGGTTAAAAGACATGATTTCATTTTGTGAGCAACCAAAGTAGAACCATTTTGAGAAAAATAATATTTTTAATACACATAAGTAATACATAGCCAGACAACTGCCATTCCATAGTCTTAAGTCATGCATCAGATACCTTAAAGTTGTTTTTTCTTATAGGTGGCAAGCTGAGAGAACAATTTAAATTTGGGAGGAGGGTTATTACCATATACCAGTGATCTTGTATGGGATGCTACTAGTTCTGTTCATGTTCTTCCATCAGATAACTGAATTCAGGGTTGTTACAGAATACAAGTATCACTGCACTTAATTTCAACAAATGAGATTTGTAAGCAGTGTTAGCACCATTTACTGTGTCGGGTGCTGAATAGGTGACCCAGGTTTGCTGTGATTTTATAAGCTCTTTGCGAGTTCCAATAGAAACAGAAAACTCCAAATTTCAATAATCATTCTGTAATCTAGGGAAGTTATGAAGTTTCAAGATAAATTTATGTGATACAGTGGAATCGGGAACTAAGGTGAGAGGATTGGGTTGCTAAGTGTTCTCATCTCACTAGATGTATTCTTCTACACTATAAAAGAAATTGACTAATTATACAGTTTTAATACCCAGTGGAGTTCTAAATGTTAGTGCTCCAGCTCATATTCTGAAGAAATGTTCTCTTGGTTCCCTTTAAACTCAAAACTTGAGAGGCTGGTTTTCATCCTGTGAAATAATTTCTGTCACTGACACTGATTTTTCTGAATTGATGGTGTGAGTTCATTTGGATGTATTATGACGTTTTCACTTATTTAATTTCCATGACAGAAATTTGAGGAATCAGAAAAAACAGTGTGAGGTTTGGGGTGAGTAGGATCAGTGGATTTGATGCTCTGTTAGCATTGGGACGGTCTGGTTTTGTGGGCTGCAGAGGTGTGTTTCACTTCTTAGGATGACAGGACTTGACTTCACTTGGTATTTGTTAATCTGCAGAGCATTTGCTGATGTCTTTGATCTTGGTGACCTATTGGAAAACTCGATAGGAAAAACAAAGATAGATTTCCTCAAGGGTGTATATTTAATGACTTTCCTTATCAGTGTCAGGGTGATGTGGTGTAAGATGGTTGTGTGTTTGGCCCATAGTAGTTTTCTTTTTATTCCATAGCAAGTTTGTATTTGTAATTTGCTTGATGTTTATTTATTTCCACAGTGACTACTGAGTGAAAGTTTCAAATGGGTCATATGAAATGTATTCCTTAACAGGAGTTAAAAGATACTATTTTTGCAGTATTTTGGATGATGCCTGATGTTGCAGAAAGGATGTATCTCAGATGAAGGGCGTATGTACTGCTTATAAACCAAAACACATATGATACATATTTAGATGTATGGAAAATAAAATTGCAAAAAGCAAATTTTATTCAGATGTTTCTCACGCATCTCATATTTATTAAGGAAGTATTTTGTAATGGGATGACATTCCAATGGCTTTTCAGATCTTTTATATTTCATGCAATGTTATGTCATGAAGAAAAGAGCTGACTGATTTTTTGTTTGTTTTGTCATACAAGATTGGATAATGTATTTAACAATTTTTGCCATTTGCTGAAGAGATTATACTTTTCAGTATTACCTGCTTCAGTTTTCTAAGATGAAAAAAAAAACCCAGAAACTATACCAGTCACCAAGGAAATAAAATCTGAAGAAAAAGAAAAACATTATTGTGTATCAGAATAGTCTGAGCTTTTCTCCAGTGTGTTGTACTGAATACGGTGCTCATTCAAAGAGATCATGCATAATTCATGTACATGAAACAAAGTGGAACACCCACTTCTCATCAAGAAAATGTGATTTCATCTTCACCTAGAAAAATTGCTGAACAGCTGTCTGGTCAAAATATCCCTCTGCACCTTTTAATTTAATGTCTCATGTCTGTCGCCTTTTCAGTAATTTTTGTCATCTAATTGCTTGTTGAGTCTCTTAAAACTTTTTCTTGAAAGATTAGTGATTTCTTCCCACTGAATCAGACCTGAAGATTCCTTTGCATTTTTATTGATTCAGACTACATTTACCTTGTGAATGTCTATCTATACATTTTCTGGAACACTGTTTGTTCCCAGAAAATCTAAAATAAGTTAAAGGAGTGAACCTCCCATATAAATAAAAGGAAATTTTTTTCAACAGGAACTCGAGCTGTAACAGTTTCTCGTGAGAGTTCCTTGTAAAATGCTTTTTGTGTATAGATTTTCACCTCCTTTTATTGGTGCTGAAATATTTTTCTTGTCTTTCTGCAACAGAGACCTTAGAAAGCAAAATTACTCCTTTTCTAAATTAAAGGGGTGATGACCTCTTTGCAGTTTTTAGTCTTGTGTAGAATTTCATTTTATTTCTGTTCTGTGCTATTATGTTATTCCTTTGTCCTTCACTAACTAAAAGTTACTGGATGTTCAGAAGTTCAAAAAAGGAAGTAATTTATAGAGAAGGAAGACTTTCTAATTTTGTACTAGTGGGAATTAGAGGGAGAAGCACCATGCAGATACTGAAATAACGTTAGATGTGATTATAGCTCACAATAAGATAATACTTACTCTTTCTTAGGTCCAAATTTTGTTTGCTGGGCTCACGCCTTTGTAGTGTAATACCATGAAAATAAAGATCTTAACACTCTTCAGATTATTTTCAATGAACTGCAATATATGCACAGCTGGTGATTGTGGTCATGCAATAAAACCAAGAGCATTAGCCTTGAGGTCAATAAAAATAGCTCCTTCAGTTGACATGAAGGTAGGTGGCAGGATTGAGGGAAGCTACCATACTGGGTATCTACATACTCATTATCTACACCTGAGACAAAAGGCAAAGCAGGATACATTTCCCAAATATTTTTAACAGTTTGCCATACTTGATAGCTTTTTCATATTTTAAAAGAATTAACAGTATCTAAAAATCTAAAAAGTATTAGAAAGCTATATAGAAATAGTTTTAACTAGAATAGGGAGGATTTAGAAAATACAAAACAATCTCAGAATTAGTAAAATATTCATAGCAATATGTTTCACTTAAATGTGCATTTTAAAAGGAAATTATTTTCTGAAGAAATAAGTAATACCAAGCTGAAGCATTTCATCCTGGGTCAAAGCATTCAAATACATTGAAATCTAACTTTGGCTCACACTTGGTTAGTAATAAAAATAAATTAATTTCTCCCAGCAAATTCACCAGCTACAAAGCAGCTAGGAAAATACATTAGTACAGTGGTTGCAAATTAAAACATTTCATGTATTGAATTGTTGCATACCTTAAAAAAATCTAGCGGTCTATATTGTAGGAGAGGGGTAACTAGGAAATGTATAATAAGAAAGTTTGTAAACAAAAAAGAAGTGATAATGTTTGCAGAGTTCTCTTGTCATTTAGTCTAAAGTAGCTCTAATAAACTAACAGATTTTTCCCTGTTTCAGCTAAGAGTGAAATTTGACCTTGCTTCTGAATGGGGAATACAGCTGAAGGAAAGGAATGAGTTTTCCCACTTCCAGAAATAAAATTAATAGTTACTTCTGTCTGAGGCTACATTTTTGTTGCTTGTATTTCTCTGTCAGCTTTATTACAGAGATATTTAAGCGCTTCCTACATGAATTCTTTCTTTTTCTTTTCTGTACAGATGATGACATGTTTTCCGATGTGTTTTGTGAAAACTCTAAGAAGCTAATCAATGTACATTTGTTTGCCCTGGCTGCTAAGTATTATTCTTTGTCCAGCCTCAGTGTATCTACTCCTTTAGAAGACATACTTGAAGCACTGAGAGGGGACAGTCAAGGACCAACAGGTATATTTTTCTTTACATTTTTACTTACTCACTTTTGAACCTGCAGAGTTTTGTTCTGGAGGGCAGTTTTGTTAGGTTTTTTCCTATGTGCACTTTGCTTTGATTTTCATTTTTTCCTAGACTTTTTCATGATTGCCTTTGTTTAGAAAATGGATTCACTAGCTAAAATTTGAGCAGAGAGGTCACAGCATTCGATACCTGTAGACACTTCCTGAGATGAGATGAGATGAGATGAGATGAGATGAGATGAGATGAGATGGGCAAGGAGACACTTTATTATTTAAAATATTTGTTAATTCTCTGCTTTTTTCTCCTTGAGTGGCAGGAATCATGGTTGTGATTCTTGCCTCATTTTTAGAAGAAAATAATCTGGATTTTTTGTTACATCTGCTGTTTAACATTAGATATATACTTTGGTGTTTAGATGAATGCAGCCCCATAAGTGTTTCATGTCTCAAAAAAACATATTTTATTCGTTCTGTATGTTTTGGACCAATACCAAATATGTGTCATAAAACTAGGGTAACTTCATTTTTTCAATCAAGAGTTGTCATCAACTTGGACACTGGAAAGTCTTACCCCTGATTATATTTCTGGTATTAGATGATAAACTGCCATTTATACTTAAATGACCTTCTGTGATTTTTTGCTGAAAATGTGCTCTTTATGGAGTCCTCAGTTATTCTAGATTTGTCATTGTATTTCACATTTCTCATGAGTTTTTCAGAGACAAACCAAGCAGCTCTCTGCCTTTGCTTTCTAGTATTTTATCTCTGTAATATGTGGGAAGGGGAAAAGATGAGGTGAGTGATAAGAATGTGCAAATGAAGCCTCTTGCTTAACAAAGGGATTGTGGAAAATTGCTGAAAAACAGTGGAAGAACACCAAGAGTTTGGGGGAAGGATGCTGGGGAGGACCCTGGGGAAGGGATAGAGTATAAATAGTACCCTCAGTTTAATAAACTTTTGTCTCAGTTTGGAAGAGTGGCTGAGTCTGAGCTTCAGTATGCCACTAACAGTGCCCATATCGGGACTTGAATAACGCAGATCAGATTGTGTGGCAGTGGCCTAGCTTGGCTGAACTTAAGGGATTCATGAGAGAAAAAATTTGGTGCACACTGTCAATTGCCTCACTGCAGGACAGGAGATAAGTGGCTGAGAACTAAAATGGGAAGTTATATTACAATGAAACAGAAAGATGTTTTGACTGTGTTTAGACATATATTGGAAAAACAAGGTCAGGACTTAGAACAGATTTGAAGCAATTGCTTTTATGGGCCAAGGAACAGGAGCCTCTCTTTCCAATTTTGCCACGTTCCATAGTTGACTCCCAAGTTTTCAATTTCTTCAGAATTACTAAAATGCCATGGCTAAGATAGTCTTAATATTTCTTGTGCATTGGTCTGACTTTCTGGCTTCTTAGTTCATCTGGAAGCCTTTTCTCACTTGACAACTGTATGCTGCTTTTCTTCTGCTTGCTTTTTAGCTCATTTCATTTTTATTATGTTCACATTCCCTGTGTTCTCTTTAATTTTCTGTAATTATGTTGTTCTACCTTGTTGTAATCATACTTTTATTTCACACCTGGATTACCTTTCTTAGACAAAGCTACAAGGATTCTTTCATCTTCTTTTCATGCAGAATGGAGCCTCAGGATGAGACAGTTCCTGAATAATTGCAGAAGTGCTGCTCAGTTGGGTAGCTGAGACTTGTATTTGTGATGCAGTAATTCTAAATTATATTTCAAAGTAAAAAAAAAACCGAAATAATATATAAATAAATTATTATTTAACATAGAAATGAACATATAAGTAAAAATATATATATATGCTCCAAATGTATACAATGGTATTATGATTTAAAACCTTTGTCTTGAATTGGCAGTAAGTATCAGTTAAATTAACTTAACTGAAGTACCTGGTAATCACTTGGCAGAAGCAAAATACAAAATTGTGAGTTCATAACGTGCAAGTTACAAAATGAAAGTTATGATTTTTTAAGTTTAAGCTATTCCTGGTATTTTTCACTTAATTCTGTATTTCAGAAAATATGTTAATTTCCTGACATACTAAAGCTTACAAGTCAAGAGAAATTTAAGTCTGAGAAAGTGGACACCTTTACCATGGCCTTACTCTTATTCTGAAAAGTATGCATCAGGGTATATTTATGTTTCTGATGTCTTTAAAACCTTTTTTGTTCTAAGACAAACATGTTTAGGAACTTTTTGCCAAGTCTGCATACTTGCACAGTCCTCTAACTTCTTCACCATCTTAGAGTAGACATATTGCTATCCTTCTGTGGAATTATTAGTAAGCACAAACATGTTAAGCACATTCAACCACTTAGAGTTCTGAGTCTAAAGGGCTTTCTCCACTGCTTCCTAACAAAGGTCACTATAGCCCTCACTGCACTGAGCACGCAGCATCTAGAAAAGCCTAGTCCAAGGCTGTAAGCAAACTGCATACATAAGCAACGTATGATTTATTTACCTAGAACATCAGCTTTTGTAAGCTGGGTGTTGTTTCTGGATTTCTTCTGTTGGAATACTTAATTTGACTTAAATACTCGCTATTCAGTCTTTTGAGTCCATACTATAGCAAAGTGTAAAAGGTACAATATGTGGTGATAGTTCAACGTGGCAGTGCTGCTCTGGAGGAGTCAAAAAACTTGTTTCTGTTAAGAAGTTAAATGTCTGTTTCTTCCTGTTCTCATTCTGCTGCTTCTTCTGACAACCCTGTCCAGACACAAAAATGTTCAAAACCAAACAACAGACTTTTAATATTTTTTTTCTGTCTTTTTTCCTTTTATTTGAAATGCTTACAAATTAAAAGGTTTTCAGAGCACTGTATAGATCTTCGCAATTTTAAAGTTCAGGAGAATCTTCAGTGAATTGACAAATGCTTGTTTCTGCAGTTTGTTTTGCTTAAAAGTATTTTAGTCTATTTTATCCTTTGTTAGTTCATAGAGTTTATATTAGATTTTAAGTATTGTCATAACCGTTTATTAAAAAAACAGAGATGTTAAAAAAATACAGAGATCTTGTAGGGTTGGGGAAAAATAGAGAAAACACTAGGTTTCTCATGAGCTCAGTTCAATTCCCCACTCTCTTTTAAAGAAGTAACCCTCTTGGCTCTGTTCCCAGTATGATCTGATCAAAGAATAAGCATAGTTTTTTCTTAATGATCAGTTTCTGGACAGATGAGCACATACTGTGCAAAAAGCAGAGAATGGGAAAGTAAATTAAAATGCTCAGTCATGTAGAAAAGTCTTGTTTTGTCGGAGCATTCTCATCAATAATGACTCAAGTTTCTCCTACCCTCAAATCAGACTTACAAAAATTTCCATCAGTTTAACTAGAGCCTGGTGTGCTGTAGAGTTGGTGTCCTAAAAGAGATGTGGAGTTTCTTCCAAATTAGCAACTTCTGAGCTCCTCTTTTGGTTAGGAAGTAGAAAGTTGCAAGTGGATACTTGGTATTGTCCACAAGCATTAAACTTGTGGTAGAGGTTGACTCCATCTCATTAACGCATTCTCCAGCAACTTTGCAATTAGAGATTTTCTACCATAAAGATGTAACAGTTCTATAACCAGTTCATAGGGTAAATAAAGAAAAGTGCATCTTCCTTTGGATTTTCCCAGCATCGCTTAATAACTTGTATTTGAGACATCTCCCACTTGATATTGTGAGCAAACCTGCAGAATTAACAGGCTGTACCATGTGATTATTTACTTTCCCTTCCCTTATATATATAAGGGTAAATGTGATAAATCACACCAAAATAAATACTTATTAATGAACAGGAAGAAATAGTGTAGTTTTATCATAGTAGTATGTAGTATGGTCTAATATCTGGTCAGGTATTAGATGTGCTGCATACATCTTTTAAAAACTACCCCAACAGTACTAAGTTATACAGTGTGTTGAATTTTACTAATTAACCTGTAATTCCAAAGCTTAGTCTTGTAATAATTCAGTGAGTTTTTAATATAAATATCCTTGAAATATAAAAATACTATAGTGTATTTTTAGCCTGGTATTTTTTCAGATTGATTGGAAATGTTTATTAACAGTTTTGTTAATGAGTATTTATTTTCTTAATCTGATACAGGTATCAAAACTGAAGAGTTTATGAATAACAAGAAATCACATGAAGTGCAGGTGATGTCAGATCTGGTAGACAAAATAGCAAATTATTGTGGTATAAAGCAGGTAAGAAAGCAGTAGTTTCTGTATTTTACTCCGTGCCTTCTAAGTTATTTTTCTTATTATGTTAAAATACACCATTTTGATATTCTGTAACTGTTCTTATTTTTCTTGTAAATAATTGTAGCTCAAGGAAAGCTTTTACAGAATCACAGAATTGCCATGGCTGGAAAAGACCTCTGCAATCACCAAAGTCCAACTATGCACCCAGAAAAAATTACCATGCCCACTACAGCATGTCCTGAAGTGCCACATTTATATTGGTTTTTAATACCTCCAGACATGCTGACTCCCCTGCCTCCCTGGGTGTTCCATTGTCCCATGGGTGCCTGACTACTCTTTCAGTAAAGAAATTCTTCCTAATACCTAAGCCTTCCCTGGTGCAACTTTAGGCCATTTCCTCTAGTCCTGTCATTATTTATTTGGGAAAAAGAGGCCAACACTCATGTCCCTACAACCTCCTTTAGGTAGTTGTAGAGAGCTGTAAGGTCTTCCCTTCACCTCCTCTTCTCCAAACTAAACATTCCCAGTTCCCTTAGATACTTCTCATAAGAGTTGTTCTCTGGATTTTTCACCAGCTTGGTTGCTTTTCTCTGGACACAATCCAGCATTTATATGTCTTTTTTGTAGAGAGGGGCCCAGAACTGAACACAATATTCAAGGTGCAGCCTCAACAGTGCAAAACAGGGGTATGTTCATTTCATTACTTCTGCTGGCCACATATTGCTGATGCAAGCCAGGATGCTGTTGGCCTTCTTGGCCACACTTGGGCACACTGCTGGCTGATGTTCAGCTGGGTGTCAACCACCATTTCATGTCCTTTCCTGCCAAGCAGCTTACCAGCCACTCTTCACCAAGCCTGTAGTGTTGACTGGGGTTGTTGTGACTGAAATGCAGGATCTGGCACTTGGCCTCATTGAACCTCATACATCCCATATGGCCCATCATTAAAGCCTGTCCAGGTCCCTCTGCAGAGCCTTTCTTCACTTGAGCAGATCAACACTCCCACCCAAGTTAGTGTCATCTGCAAACTTGCCTAGGAAACACTCCATCCCCTCATCAAGATCACTGATAAAGATTTTGAACAAGACTGGCCCCAAAACTGAGCCCTGGGGGACACCACTGGTGACTGGCCACTGACTGCATTTAACTGTGTTCACCACAGCTCTCTGGGCTATACTTACATATGCACAGTGCACACAGTCACTCTTGTATTAAAAACTCTTAGGTGTTTACTTACCAATCTTTTGACAAAACACAAGCTTAACAATACTTTTTTCAGTACTACATTTCACATCTGATTCTTCATTTTCATGTATGTAATTTTCCATAAGCTTTATCAATGTTAAACTGTTAGATTTCATGGCTTACATCTCTTGTTGTGGTAAGATTAAATATTTAAGTATCCAAGTAAATTTAGTTGATTTAATAATCGTAACTTGTGTAAGACCAGTAAAAGGCTAGCTTCATCCTGACTTTAAACTGTAGGTAAGATGTCTCTGGACATTTAGTTCCTACATCTGAGCTGCAATTGTTTTCTGTGCAAGGGTATGTATGTATAAATGGAGACTAGTTTCCTTGTAATATTTATTCACACAAAGATTTGTGGACATCAAACTATTATTTGCTTAAAACCAAAGACTGATAATGTGTCTGATGAGATTTTATACAGCCTCTACACCTTCTCTTTCCCCTCAGTATGTCTGAGTATAGTTTAAAATTATTATATCAGACATGGGTAAGGAAGGAAAGAGCTGCAGTTGGGCAGGCCAACTCCGTATTACTATGGTCTCTGATATGTTTTGTCCTCCAAATTGTGCTAGTGGGAGAGTGCTAGTTGGCCTGTTTCATACCTGCACCACAGGGGTTGCTAAAAATTAGTATTGTGGACAGTAATTCACATTGCTGTGCTTGGTTCAGTTTAGTGGTAGAGATGTAACTGCAGTGTCCCGAGTTGCTGCTGCTGCCACAGACTGGAGGGGTGGCCTGAGTTTCAACTCTGAGTTTCCGAAGCTGAACTGTTAATTGAATGTTACTTGGCTCAGATGGAGTTTAATTTAGATAACATAAATGATGCAGTACTCTCGACAGGCTGGGGTCAGTCCCGTGGCATCCTTGGAAACAGAGATGAAAACGCTGAATTCTGACCATCTGTTTTGTGAGGAACGACTGATAAAGGCAAAATTTTAGGCAGTCTTCTCCTTACAACTGGGATTAGAAAGTAAATGGAGAGGTGCAGTGAAGGCCAAATATTACTGGATGAGACACAATCAATTTGTGAACATCTGCAATTGCTTACAGTAATGGAAGGTGATGTCTCCAGCAGCTCTTTCAAGAGCCAGCCATGGTGACAAGTGCACGTGCCCTCGACAGCCATAAAATCAATGCACTCATAAAAACAGAACACAGAATAGAAGCAAATTTGTGAAAGTGATTTCTTCCCTCATTAGCATGCTTTTTGCCTTGCTTACCTTTTGCTTCAGGCAGATACTAGTTTTTCAAGTGCTGAAGACTTTTACATACAGTAAAAGCTGTAGGGAAGTGTAGTTTGCTTATAATGCAAGACTGCATGTCCTCTGAGTTTGCTGGAAGGTGGTGTTTCATATAACATTTTCATTTAGATTTTAAATAGTCCCCGTGAGATTCAGGAATGAAAGGAAAGGAAAAAACATATTCACAGAATAAAAAACAGTAGAGCCACCTTAATGACCTGAGCTCAGTCCCAATGTAGCTGGTAACTAATAAAGTTTCAAACCAATCATTATTAGATAGATATCTGCCAATATGCTGCAATTTCATCCAGTGATTATACACTTTTATCGGGTGACTTGGAGTGTCTTTAGACAAAGGATTATTTTCTGTTTTGTGATTTTTTAAAACTAACATTGAATTAAACAATATTATTGCTATGTATCACTGAATAGAAAATGCTGACTGCTCTATACTAACTTTTTTCCATATTAGCCATATACTTTAACAGAATTTATTTGTGCAAGGCTAAAAATCCCTAATATATAAAAATCACTTTCCAGTTATTTTTTTTTTTAAAGCCACCTTCTCAGTTATTACAAAGCAACTCCTTTTGTTTTGGTTACCTTTCAACTTAAAAAAACACAGGAATTGTAAAATTTTAGGAGAGTTTTGTCCATATTGATTTTTTCTATCCTTCTCACAAAACAAAATATATGCAGCATTTAATTAAAAAATCTAGAGCTATGAAAACACAGCACATGTTTTACAAAAGCTCCTATCCTCAGGGTGTTTCTTTCAGACATTACAGATCACTGACTGCTTGAAAAATGCCCTCTGTTTCACCTTAATACCCATGCTGTATAATGGGTGGTAGAGAATATTAGTCTCTTGTGGTATTTTATAATGTAGTATAATAAATAGCACAATGAGAATAAAAGCAAAAATTTTTAATAGTACTGTAATGACTTCGGGGTTTGTGGTTTGAACTACAACATTAAAGCAAACTAACTAAAAGAAGGGTTTTTTTCAGTTGTTTACTACCTCTTTAAAGCATTGCTCCTATTGTACAAGTGGAACTTTATAAAATAAAGAAGCTCTTGATTAAAATCTGAAAACAAGCCAGTGATGGTTCTTCTACACTTAAATGCGCATATATTTTCTTTAATGTATTTCTGAAAGTTTTCCTTGGACATTGCAGCAAGTGCAGCAAGGGTTGCAATGTGTAATGTAAGTATGATATGATTCTGCATTCAGCATCCATTAAATTTGTGATCTGGTACTGGCAAATGTTGGAATGCTTCTGGAAATGAAGTTCTTGATTGTGCTGTGCCAGAAACTGTTTAAATGTAGTACCCAACTCACTATGGACAAGAGCTTTGGAGTTCATTATATCATGGAAAATTCATTTTAAAAGTTCAAGCTTGGCAGATATACTATGGATTGCTGATTACCTTTCCTTATGTAATCAAGGGAAGGTAAAGTGGGGATTAATTTAATGTAGTCTGTTTGCTTAGCACGACATCATTGCCTGCTTATTTTTAGTAAAATTTTCCTTTCATTTTATAACTACTCTCCCAGTGCTAATTTAACAATATCATACTGTTTTATTTTGGAAACAACTGAAAAAACCTTACCCGAACAGCAGTTTGTCTTTACAGACACTAGAGGACACACATAGGAGTAAGGAATAATTCACTAGTTTATTGTGTAACCAGATGCTGCCTTTCACAGAAATAATGAAAACCCTTGTAGGAGTGAAGATGTGCACATTCTGCATAATAGTAATATCTATTACATAAAATACTGAGTAAAATTATTTCTTAACCATTTTTCTTCACTTTTAAATCAGCTAGGAGAATATTGTTGAGAAATGTGACAGATGAAATTTTCAAGAAGTATGCATAGATTATATAAATTCTGTTTCACTAAGTCCACTCCTTTACTTATTTCTTTCAAGAAATTTGAGGGTTATAGCATACCAAGATGGCAAATACTCAGGAATATCACACGAAGAGTACAGATAGGATGATGATGTACAGCCTGTTGTGAACAATTTTTACCATTTTTACATAGTGTGTAGTGGCATTGGTTCAAATTTTTCTTATTTTATGGTTGTACAAATCCTTAACTTTCTTGGAATAAGAAATTTTTTCTTTTTAATTTCAGGTAGAGCATTGCTGTACTGAGTATTCTTAGCTGTTAAAAAACTATTCAGTTGAGTTTAGGTGAATCCATGTAGCATGTGCTGCTAACTGGATTTAAAATATCAGCATAATCTTTATTATGAATGTGAGACAGACCAAAAACAAGTCATAGATATGATTGAACCAAACACTTTCAGGAACCTTATAGCTAGTCAATGTGATTTTTGGTAGATACCTGAGCAGAAGCAAACATTATAATTTTCTTCCACAGAGAAATTACACTTTGAGAATTCTTGCAAAATATTGTTCTATATGTGCATTTATTAAAAGTTAAAGTTCACATAATATAAAGATATGATTATGTACCTAAAGTTCTCAGGTTTATCCATTGTTTCTGCTACTACTCTGTTTAGTGTTTTCCTTATTGTGTTGTATCAGTCACTGAAATAGAACTTGCTGTCAGACAAAATTGTCTCTTCTGTTCACTTCTTCTTCCAGAAGAGGCAGCAAAGTTACATGTGACATGTGAGCCCCTTTCTTTATGAAAAAAGTACCATATGCTAGTCAAACCTGTATGGATATGGATCATTGGCACATAATGGGGAAGTGGTGTACACAAACATTCTGATATAAAAGGGGTTTTAGTATCATCAATCATTAGGTAGATCTGAAGTGATTAAGCTAGGCACCAATCTGAAGTGGCTGATCTCTGTATGCCAAGTGGTACACAGGCTCCTCAGTATGGGAGATAATGCCTAAAGCTAAATACAATGAATGCTTCCTCTGCTGACTTTGTATCCTGACCCAGTTTAGCAAGGGAAGGTAGCGTTGTTGGTGGTTTATGCTTATTTTCTTTAGCAGAAAGGAAATTCTATATAAAAAATGTGCTGAGAATCTTTCCCAGTATTGCATAAAAAATGCAGTGTCTGTTTTCTGCAGTAAAATTGGTTAAAAGCATTCTGCGTTTCAAAGCCAGAATGTGAATCAACAAAGCAAATTAAGTAGGTGTATTAGGAAGAATGACTGGTAAAGTAATAAATCTATGCTTAAATTTTTAGGGAATTATTTTGCATTTAAATGAAACGTTGCTCATTAATTCAGCATTTTTGTTTTTCTCCTTTTATCTAGGTGATTGATATAGGTTCTGGAAAAGGCTACCTGAGTTCATTTTTGTCCATGCAATATAACTTAAAAGTTTATGGAATTGATTCCTCAATCACTAACACTAATGGTGCTCTTGAAAGGAGTAGAAAATTGAAGAAACACTGGAGAGCATATAAGACTCGAGGAAGAACAAACCTCAAAAACCAGAGGTTGGAAAAGGCAAATGAGAAGCCATTGGAAAGTGAAATTAAATGTAAAGCAGTCGATGAAAAGCCCTTAAATGATGACATCAGTCTTCAAAGTCTGGACCAAGTGTCTATCCAAGATTCAGTTCCTTCCTGTGGTTTGACAGAAATAGCCACGTCGGAAACTGGCAAAGTAAC
Organism: Florisuga fusca; assembly: GCA_038090715.1. Classification (NCBI taxonomy): domain Eukaryota; kingdom Metazoa; phylum Chordata; class Aves; order Apodiformes; family Trochilidae; genus Florisuga; species Florisuga fusca. Next base: position 5,150,848 of record JAAWXA010000042.1, read on the forward strand.
TGAAGCTGATTTGGTAGCTCAGACACAATCTGAGGACAGCAAACTTACTGAAGAGGTTCTTGCCACTCTAGATGTTCTGCCTGTGGATGCTGTGGAAGTTTTTTCTTCATCTCAGCATAACTGTGGGGAACTCTGTGAAGAGGAAAAGGCAGAGAGAAGAATGGCATCTCTCAAGGCCAAAGCGAAGAAGTCGGGTGAATCAAACCTGTATTTTCCATTGACCTCTTGCATCACTGCAGAAACAGAACTCAGTGACATCATAACAGATCTGGAGGTTATTTGAATAATATTTGAAGTAGATTGTCTGTTGTCTTTCTATGGCCATTTTCATATGAATATGATACTTCCTCTCTGTGTGCTCTGGTGGTGTAAATTAATATTCTGACAATGTCTTTTAGCCAGTCAGCAGAATTATATCTACGTTTGATATTCAGAATTTATGGCATAGATAATAATAATCTGTCAAAATTAAAAGCATACATAATAGCACATTGATGTATTTCACAATTGCAGTAATAGATAACATATTATTATTATGAAAGTGGTTATCTTTACCAGGTGAATAGATATATTGAACACTGGAATTTCAATTTTCCTAAAATTTCTTATTTTTTACATTTTATATTTTTTTAAAATTTAGAATTACTTTGAAGATGTAGGAGAATTTGTTCTGTAGAGTACCCAACATAAAAAGTTTGTAAAGAGCCCTATTTCCAAATAATGTTTTTATATTTTGACTTTTCAGAGTTACTTTAAGGTTCAAGTTCAGATGCCCAAAGACAGTGACACAAGTCTAGAAGCTGCATGGCTGTTAATTTTTTATGCCTATTTGATTGGGTAGATACATTCAGTCTTTTATAAAAGCTGAAAACTTGCCTGTGTTCTAGTTAGTAGTAACTGAACTAATACAGTGAGGTGTGTAATTCATCTCTGATACAAGTTAATTATTTTTTGTTATTGGCCCTATAACTCGGGATAACAAATCCTGTGACATATCTGTGAACATCTGAACCAAGCTCATGTTTGTCTGCAAAAGGCACCCTGAGCAGCAGAGTTTGCTAATGAAGCATTTGCCTTCACATTTGCACAGCTGGATTTTGTATCCTCTTAGCATGAACTCTGCAGGATGTAAAAGGTAGAAGAAATCCTATATCCTTAAAAAGGAAATTACTGTCAGAAGGGGTGAAAGCTTTGTGTTAAAAATAGTGATAACCAAGCTGCAGTTATAGGTGATTAGTAAATAGTAAATAGTAATAGTTATAGAACTATTTACAATATGTTAGTGGAACCATAAATTTAATAATTTTTTTTCTCTTGTATTTTCCTAATCTGGGGACAAACGGACAATGGATTAAATTAGTATTTTCCTGATTTATACTGTAAATTCTGAAATTATTCTCCTAATGGAATATGGATGTAGGAATGCATGTTTGCACATAGCCCAGTACTAATAATGTGATAGCAAATTTTGCTACACTTCAGCCAACAATCCAGAAAGCACTTTCCTGTTATACCCAGGAAACCTCACTGAAGTTAATGATGGTCCAAAAATGTACTTAACACACAGACAGACTGCCCACCTGCTGTTCAGAAGGTCTGAGGATCATAATGTGTTTCCTTTATCTTATATATGGTAGCCATCTTCCACTAGTTTTCCCCTAAAAGAATCTCTCAAACCTTTTCGGTCCTGGCGTTTAAATCCCAGCCTTGCAAGTGCACATCTACCCTTAGCTTCCAAATTTTAGTCTTGTCCCATTTTCTTTGTAATTGTACATGGAAAAAAAAAGCTTTGTGGAACAGTGAGCTGAAGTTGACTGGTAGGGAAAAAAAAATCCTTAAAAACTAAACTGGATTGAAAGTGAACTTTTTGCCACCTGAAAATGTTTGATCCTGAGGCAAGCAGAGGGCAAGCACAGAGAAATATCACTAAGTGTAAGATAAGATGGGAGGTGGGAAGAATCAAAAACAGGAAGAAAGGAGAGGTTTTACTCTTTTACACATAGATTTACTCTTGAATAGTAGCAAGCATACCACAAAACTGTGGAGTAACTGCAGGTTTTGAAATAGCAAAGTGGAGAAGGGTCTGCTCTTCAAATTACACATACCTTTAGGAAATTGATTTTATTGTAACAGTTCAAATCAGTGGAAATAAGAAACACAGGTCCAGCCAGACTTAGGGCTTTAAGAAAAGGAAGTGACAGTGATAGTAATCATAACAGGAAAGGTAGGAAGGACAAGAGAAAATGGCCCATGTCCAGTCACCAGGTAGATGTTCCCTTCTATGCAGGTAAACTAGGTGCTGTTCATAATCCTGGACTTCTGCTTCCTCATGGCCTGTGAAGGTAGAGTGCAGAGATGTACTGTTCTGTACCTGAACAAAGCCAGTTCTGTGGAGGCTAACTCCACAGAGGCAGTACACCATGTTTTTGTAGCACTGAGGAGCTTCAATTACGCATTGAAAAATTCTAGAACAGAACAGCAGGAGTTTTCATGGGATTGTGTATTTAAACCTTACAGCTCAATAACCATTTGCAGCATGCTTAGATTTGAAAAGGGAGATGCTTTATTGTTGTTTTTTTGTGTTTTTCCTTCTTAGGACTGCGTGATGGTGGGTCTACATACATGTGGCAATCTTGCTGCAAATACATTACGAATTTTTACTGCCAAGCCTGAAATCAAAGCAGTTTGCAGTGTAGGCTGCTGCTACCATCTGTTGTCCGAACAGTTTGAAAACCAAGAAGGTAATTCTTCTAAACTTAACTTGTGGCTGTCATTTTGCATGCTGAGAATATTATACCTTTTAATTAATAACCTCCTTGTGTTTGTTCCATTCCAGTGGCTTATTTAGTACTGGGTTTAATTACACTTTGTGGGTCATTCACTCCCGGATGCCCTCTAGTTTTTCAGTTATGCCAATATTCCTAATATTCTTACTGAAATTAGGGACATTAATGCAGAATGTTTTCATGTGGTTATGAATACATCTGGTTTTATTCCATTGCTTCACTTGTAAAATGTGGAGGCTTTTTCAGTCCAATATGTTTTCATCCTTTTGAAATATTATGTACCAGATTTTGCCCTTGGCTGTCTGCATGCAACATCCGTTTAGGTTCTACATGTACAACTATGAAGATAATTAAGTCCTTGTAATGTGAGTTATTACTGAAAAAAACACTCATCTGAGTGGTATGGTCTGGGGTATCACTAGTGCAGGACAGTAAGGAGTAGTACATATATGACAACATTTCTTGGGGTGGCAACCTGAGATTTATGTGGGGATTCACGCTACAGACAAATTTTCCTTCAAATGTGGGGTTTCTTTAATTTGTGATAGCAAGTTGGTGTCTTTACTTGAAAGGTAAATTCTCTACAGTGAAAAACATTTAGTAGCTGTCCTTTCTGAGACAAAGCAGTATGTAGCAGAGCTGCCTAAATGACGGTCAGCTGAAGTCCTAGAACATGATAATCATATCAACCAAATTAAAATGAGGAGTGGATTATCAAAGTTTATTTCAGCTCTTTCAAGGAACTCCAGGGAAAAGAAAGGCAGACAGAAATGCAGGTGGGACCCAGCTGCTTCTCTTTAATGTTTGGCTGCTCAGGCAGCTAAAGCACAGCTCCAGACTGACCATGACACAATAGTAGCTTTTGCTTGGTTTAATGATCTTTTCATGTTGTTTTTATCTTGCTCTGAAACAATTTAAAGTGGTTTGAAGTGTATTAGTTTCAGTTATTTCACAATTCTTCAGATAAACTCAAAAGCAAAGAAAAAGAAGATCCAATCAGAATTTCTAAGTTGTAGAAATGCAATTAGTAAAAACTGTACAGTTTCTCTTACAACAGAGTTTTAAAAAGTTACAAACTTTTCAGATACTTTTCACTAACCTTGTGTGCCTGAAACATTTGGTTGTTTCTTGTTATTGCAAAGAAAACATGACTTCCTGGTTTTGCTGTCGTATTACCTTTTTCCAACCCATGCCTAAGGATTTACTATAGTGTTGTTACTCATCATCACAGCATCAGATATGATAACCTATTCTAGGTTCAAACAAACAGATGTACATGCACAGTGGTAAGAAATAGTGCAGTTTCATAGTAGTGTAGTAATGGAGTCAAATTGCCTGTTGGCAATTTGCTGCTAAACTTTTCTCAGTTTGAAGGATAAAAATTATTTTCAAAGAACCTTTAGGCAGAATAAAAGGAAATTACTGTTTTCTTTTTCTGGGAAAAATCAGATAAGTAGTTGCAGTGTTTGTCAAAATGTGTTTGTCTTTGTTTTGTTTTTCGCTAGTGCTATGAGGGTACATATTCTAAAATATGTAATGTATCCTGTTGTATCCTGGAAGAGTCATCTACTATATGACTGATTCAAAAGTGCACAGTGGAGGTGTAAGAGCACAAGGACCAAGAATATCAAAGAGCTAAAATTTCTTCAAGGAGAAAATGGGGAAAAAATTGGACTCTAGCTTAAACTAGTGTCTGCATTTCTATGGTATTCAAACACTTGGAGATTCTATGGATTTCAGACTGACAAAGCATTCTAGAGGGTGCTGGAGGTCTCTGTCTCTCACTAATAAGATTGTATGGACCCAACAAATGACTTGCACAAGAAGTAAGGATATTCCTCTTGCAGCTGTATGAGGCAAGTGAATTTGGTATTGCTTCCAAAATGGACCATAATGTAATAAAATAATTTAACTTGGAAGTTGCTTCTGGAAGCCACGTAACCCAAATCATGGTGCAAGGCAGGGCCATCTTAGGTCAGGTCATTGAGGGCCTTGTCCAGTCATGTTTTGAATATCTCCAAGGGCAGTGACTCAGCAGCCCACGCCAATGTTTTCCCTCCCCAAAAAGGTTTTTACTTTTATCTATTCACAGCTCTATCCCTTGTATCTATTTGCAGTTCTCATGCATTCTCTCTTGTCTTTTCATTGTGCACCTTCAAGAAGAGTCTGGCTTAATCTTTTCTGTTCCCTTGCTTTTAGGTAGTTGAAGACAGCAGTTAGATCTTTCCTTCACCTTCTTTGCAGCCCTGTAGTCCTTTTGCCACCACCAAATTCATTCCATTAAGTCAGTGGAGCGGGATGGACAGCCCACAGGTGTACTTTAGATACTTTCATTATCCTAAGTGCTAAAAAAGGGGAATAATCGTGTCCCTAACCTGCAGACTTCACTGTTAAGATTCAAAGTCCTATCAATTTTCTATCCACCTTAGATTCCACCTGTTGAGTCATATCTTTCCAGTTTGTCTATAAAGATACCAAGGAAACTTAGCTGAAAGCCTCACCAAAGTCAAGGTACATTATGACCATGCTCTCTCCTAGCTCATGGAGCTTGTCACTGCATCACAGAAGGCAATAAAATTTGTCAGTCCCTGGTATATTCCTGCCAGCTATTCCAGGTAGTTTCAATGACAGCTGTCTGGTAGAAACCCTTTTTGAAGTTAATCTTAAGTACTGCAAATGGTGAACTCCAGCTTTTGTAAGGATCTCCAATGTCAGGACACTGCTTTAGGAAGAAGAGCCATGCTGGGCAGAGTTCTAGAGTTGTCCTGGCAGCTGTGTAGAGTAACTTTGCAGTAAGGCACCCTGGAAGAAGTCAGCAAACCTTTTGCAGAAGGGTAAGAGCCTTGGACTCTCATATTATGTAAATATAAATTTTGACTACATTTGTTAAGCTCGTAACTTTTAAAAGCTAGCAAACATAATTGTGGGAACCAAAAGGGATGTAAAGGGTGGTCAGAATTCATGTACAGAATTTTATCAGGTTTGTGAAAACTGAAAGCCTTGAATAAGATTGATTCAGTGAACAAAACTGAATTTTCTAAAGGATTTCTTACACAGACATAATAGCTTCACTCTGTTCCACTGAAACATGGGCATTAGTCATTATTTTAGAAGTATTAGAGTACAGATGATTTATGTGTTGCCTAGGTATATTTTCAAAAGATATTACACAGCCAATGTCTTAAAAGAGCTATCACTGATACCATGGCAACACAGGAAAACACTTCCAAGCAAAAGATCAAAAAATTTCATTTCCTTTTCAAGGCATCTTTAGATATTGATGCACAGGGCACATTTCCATGAATTTATCACAAAGCTAACTAGTCACTAATACCCAGATGTTTTCTATCAAATATGATCTTGGAAAAGAAATGAAAATTGAAGAAGTAATAACTAGGTAAAATTTAGATGTTAAATGACAGCATTATTAAGTATTAAAATATTTTTCATGAATAAATGTGGAAATATTGTATTAAAACTTGACGCCATCTTATGTTTATCACTTTGTATGTTATTACACAGTGAGATTATAATTGAGAAAGCCAAGGTTTCTATAATGCACAGTAAGTAATGTGTACCCTATGTTTGGGTTTTGAAAATTATTTTGATGACAACTGATTCTATTTCCTGAAATGGAATAAAACTTCTTTTTACCCCTGACCCCTGGTCCACCCAGCAAAATCCCATTTAGGGAAGAATTTTTAGGAAAAATACAAACTCGAGGAACTGTGAAGCCTTTGGCCAAGGAAGATTTAGTCTTTCCTGTGCAGAAAAATGCAGTTTAAGTAGTTCCTCTCCTTAGTTTTTGGAATTATAGAAGAGGACTTAGATACTATGATTTCTTACATGAGAGATGCTATGGAAGACCTGAAACATGAGATTGTGTTTCAGTACTGCTTTTGCTACATTTGGCAATGTATGCAAAAAGACAACGTAGGCTGTGTGTGTGAAGGATTTTGATGAGGTTAATAAAGATTTTTTTCCCCAGGGGAAGGAAGAACAGCATTTAATTGCAGTCTCAAAAGATGCTATCAAGAATTTTATGTCACTATTTGGAATTACTTATTCAACTTAAATAATCTTTACTCGATAATTATCCTGTCTGTGTCATAGTACTGGAAAGTGCATGCAGTAATATGTAGTATGAATACTCTAGGACTGCAGAACTGCTAAGGATAAGTAATTGTCCTTTAGTTATGATCCAAGCTTAACACTTTTGAATACAGATTTCAGTACTATTAATGGGGGAATGAAAGAGTTGAGTGACATGATTTCCATGTTATTTTTATGACTGAAAACCACTATGAAACAGATAACCAAGTAGTTTAAATTGGCATAAATCTGTTGAGATAGTCTCAACTTTAAAATAAGCACCAAACTTTAGTCATATTAATGACATTATATTAGAAGAACATCTGCAGTTGAGTTTTTCAAGGTCATTGAATATTTGAAATAGCTGAGAATTTTGCAAAGTTCTTTCTGTTCCCACTACGAGAAATGAACATCTGTAATTCTTTGCTTTGCTACTGAAATGAAATTTCATGTTAATGAGTTAACTTTTTTTCGAACTGCCTGCTACATTGTTAGACCTGAAAATATAGTCTCATTTCTCATATCTCATTTTCAGGCCTTTTTTTGTTGTGGGTTTTTTTGTTGGGTTGGTGTTTTTTTGGTTTTTTTTTTGGTTGATTGGTTTTTTGGTGGTTTTTTTTGCTAGGTTTTTTTTTTATTAGTATTTGAAAGAAAGCTAATTCATTTCTATACAAAATAATATTTTATTAATGAAGTACAATGAAGATACAAAATCAAGCTACAGCTGGCTTTCAGTATCTCTAACAGACACATGGAAATCATGCAATCCATTAGCATTAAAGGTTTCTCGATTTTGAGTGTCTTGTTTATTTTTTCCCTCTTAATTTTTTTGCAGAATTTTCATTCCCCTTGTATCTGTTTTACAGCTTTAATTTTTTTGTATTATTTACTTCTGTAATTAAAATGTTCTTCATGGCAGTCCTGTTTCTCTTGTTTACACATTTTTGGGTGTTACTACTTGTTATCCAAGGTTAGAAAAATAAATCCAAACACAGAATTTGATATACAGGTGCAGCGTGGATTTCTAGAGTAGCATGATAGTGCTTTTGGGTTGTTTGGTTTTTTTTTTTTCTTTAATAATTATTACTGTTGGGTTTTTTTCCTTTTCCTAATAGTGGGATGATATTTTCATCAAACTGTCAACTCTCAGTTCAAAGCCATTCATTGTATATTTAAAGTTAATATTTTTCCCAGTTTGAATTCCTTTCATCTACATTGAATTTTGTATGGCATTTTATCTCTAATTTTTATTAGAAAAGGTTCTAATTTTTATTACCCACAGGATCATCAGCAAGCCTTGTCCCACTTGTAATTAACTTTTTCAGACCATTTGTGAATTTGATCACCATTTTATCAACAACCTGTTTTAGCACAAGTCTTCTTAGGTCTCTGCTGTTGGTCTCTGTCCTCTGTGAAAAGTGGTATTTTGTTCCCATCCATTGTTTCTGTCAATTACTTACCCATAGGAATACTTTTTATCTTGTTCTGTGTTTTGATAGTTTCTCTAATGGGATTGTTGAATGCCGTTTGGAAATGCACTCTGTCTTCCTTGCCTAAGTGTAACTTGAAGCCTTAAGAAAATTTTCCAGTCTGTGAGATATGACTTCTCTTCAAAAAAGTCACATTGACTCTTCCCAAATATGTTATATTTGCTCATGTATCCAAGGACTCTATTCTTTAAAATATTTTCTCTCCATATAAATGTGAGGCTTCCTGCTTGGAAGCTCCGTAGGCCTTCCCTTGAGCCCTTCATAAGTATGAATATTACATACCTGCTTTTCAGATCTCTAGAACTGAAGAGTTTTAATCAAGAAGTTTCACATTGCAGTTTGGCAATTTCAACCTGTTTTAAGTTTTTGGATGAGTGCCTTGCCTTGGCAATTTTTTGCTGTTTACAACTACTGTTTTTCTAAGGATTCCTCTAGGGATCCTTCAATTTAGATATTTCATTAAATGAGTTCCTTATATGAAGGAGGACTGTGGCTTAAGAATTGCATTTAGCTTTTCTTCCATGCTATGCTTTCTTGAGCAATCCTGTAGAGTTTTATCACAGAGAAAGTAGCGAATTTAAATTAAGTTTAAAGAAAAATCAAGCTCTTCACAAATTATTATCAAAGAACATACAGAATTATTTCTTACTTTTGTAACCATTGAAAGAAAAATGTTTTGTTTGCTTGTGAAAATTACGTTACTGTTAAGAATTCTTTTTCTTTGGTCACCATGCAGAACACAGTTAAATAGCTTGTGCTCTCTCAAGGACATTCAGAATAATACCCTAGCAATTTCTGAAATTAGGTCAGAATATTTAGGACATAATAAAATTTACATCATTGAGAAGAAAAAAAAAAAACTTTTTTTTTTTTTTTTTTATAATGGCTGTTATTGAGATCAAGTGCAAAAAAGAATAGTTATACTAAGATCAGAAGAATTACTAAAGCTATAAATCCTTTGTAAGCAAGATTACACTGATGTTTGGATGGTTGTATTTATAACATTGTTGAGGCACAGTGTCAACATATATTTTCTGCTGGTGTGAACAGGGTAATTCCTTCCCTGACTTCTCTAAGAACAGAGTCTGTGCATAGTGACAGCCTTTGTTTATCAAGAGCAAAGAGCTTATGGTATGTGAACTAATGCCTCTTTCTCCAGCAGTCATTAAGGACTCAATGTGAATTCTCTGGAAACAAAATACCATGAAAATGATGAAGTACACATGTTCAGTATCCCACTTACTTCAGTAACATCTGCAGGAATGTAATAATAGTCTTTTGAAAAAATTAAGTATCAAATAGTTGTCTGTTTACCTTTTTTGAAACAGAAAAAAGTATTATTTCAACATAAAGTGCACTTTATACCAAAGAAGAGATTGTAGTATTTGATAATTTAAAAAAAAAAAAAATTTCAACCTGGCATGAGAAAATTACAAAGATTTCTTTTGAAAGCTAAGGCAATTTCCAAATACAGAGCTGCAGACAACTTTTTCCCATCTTGAAAGGTAGTTTCTGAAAAGTCATTTCATATATCTTCCACATAAATATACATTTGTACTCATTCTAATCCTTCAGTCTACAGCTTATAAGTAGGCTACAGTATTTGTAGTAATTGAAGGACTTCAGCAAGGTTCCTTTTAAGCATAATATTTTCTACTGAGTATTGCAATTTCAAAGCCTTGGTGAAAAAAATCTTAACACACAGTGTGACTTTTGAGTATTAATATCAAATTGGATGTCACAGGGTTTGTCATGCAGAAGACTTGTGATGGTATATCCAATCGTACTGTTATCACATAGGCACATTTCATATTTGTTACAGAAGACCCATTTCCACTAACATAAAACATAAGTTTGCCTGCTAATGATGAGTGGGATAAGGATAATTAGAAGTAGGAGGTATAAAATACAGTTCTGGTAATGTTACTGGTTAAATTGAAAGATATATACAGATAGCTACTAGCTACATATTGTGTCTATGCATATATTATACCTCTCCTACTTTGCAAATGGGATTTGTCTGATTTAGGTTATACATTTTTTTACTTTTTAAAATTTATGTCACACCTTGCTAACTGATCTGTCTGAGAGATGTCAGGTAATATGAAAGATGGTAATTGGCTTCAGTGGGAGTTTTCTCTAACTGAAAGAGATAGACCAGTCTAGTGTATAAAATAGTCAGTGAAATAACAGTGAAATTCATCTCCCTTTTGCTTGGAGTTTATTAAAAGCAACTGCAGGACATTCCTTTGTCCAGTCTAAGAAAAAATATTTTTATACATAAGAAAACTGAGAAAAATATATGATCAGAGTATAAAGAGTTTATATAACAATACTCTTCTGTTAGCTTATACATTTTTAAGTTTAAAAAAATGGGGGCAGTTTGTGGATTTTGTATCCTATGGTTCCTTTTTTTTTTTTTTTTTTTCATTAAAGAGACTTTATACAGTTACCATTGACCAGTAAATATGAGATTTTTCCCAAGTAATTTAACTTTAAAATTAGGGGTGATTTTTATTTCCAGTAAGTGCAAATATTTTTACGTTATGTTTATACTTGAGTACCAGAATACAATGTTCTTTGTAATAGTAAATATTTCGGTTTGTGCATTTGGAAAATGACTACTGTCTTTTGAGTCATCAAAGTGGAATGGAATAGTATTTAATACAGTATATATATATAACAATTATTTCTTATTCACTACGTGATTTGATTTGGATTTTCATGTTTCTGTAGTTGATTTTTAATATGACTAGTGCTGACTTCCTAGAATTAGGTAACAGGTCTAAAAAGCAAGATTTTAATCAGTGTTAGCAAAAAATGTATTTTAATTTCCTGTCAAAGCTACTAACCTCAACCTTTATGGCGGTCCCTGGGTTTGTTGGTAGTCCCTGTTTTCTTCTGGGAGACCAAACTTCTGTGAGCGGCTTTGAACCTGACCTTGTAATCTCCATCCTCACTCTGCTTCTCTGCTTTCTCTAAATTCTAAGTCATTCAGGGCCTTCTAACTAGTAATGAACTGAGAAGAATGGGGCTCCCTCTCTACCTTACTGTGGCCCCTCCTGAAATTCCAGCACTGACATAAAACTGTCAGTAACCATTTATTCACCTTTAACTTGGTGTTTCCCATCTAAGTTTCCTTTTAGTTTTCAGTAATATATTTCTATTATAAATCATGTTTATTGAGTTTGGAGTAATAGATACTAAAAATACTTCTATGACTGGTTGACCCACCTGGTGGATGAGAGGAAGGCTGTGGATGTAGTCTATCTGGATTTCAGCAAAGCCTTTGACATGGTCTCCCACAGCGTTCTCCTTGAGATGGAGATGGCCTGGACGGGTGCACCCTTTGCTGTGTTAACAACTGTCTGGATGACAGTCACCAGAGAGTGGTAGATGGTTCTGCATCTGGTTGACATCCAGTTATCAGGGGGTCCCACAGGGATCAATACTGGGCCCAATCCTATTCAGGATTGACAACCTGGATGAGGGGATCGAGTCTGCCCTTAGTAAATTTGCAGATGACAGCAGACTGGGAGGGGGAGTGTTGATCTGCCAGAGGGTAGGAAGATGCTGCCTAGAGAGCAGCCAGAGAGGGACCTGGGGGTTTGGATCAACAAGAAGCTGAACATGAGCCAGCAGTGTGCCCAGGTGGCCAAGAAGGCCAATGGCATCCTGGCCTGGATCAGGAACAGTGTGGCCAGCAGGTCCAAGGAAGTGATTCTGCCCCTGTACTCAGCCCTGGTGAGGCCACACCTCGAGTACTGTGTCCAGTTCTGGGTCCCTCAGTTCAGGAAGGAGATTGAGGTCCTGGAACAGGTCCAAAGGAGGGCACCAGGCTGGTGAAGGGACTCGAGCACAGATCCTATGAGGAGAGGCTGAGGGAGCTGGGGCTGTTCAGTCTGGAGAAGAGGCGGCTCAGGGGAGACCTCATCACTCTCTACAACTCCCTGAAAGGAGGGTGTAGCCAGGGGGGATCAGTCTCTTCTCCCAGGCAGCCATCAGTAAGACAAGAGGACACAGTCTTAAGTTGTGCCAGGGGAGGTTTAGGTTAGATATTAGAAAGAAGTTCTTTACAGAGAAGGTGATCAGGCATTGGAATGGGCTGCCCAGGGAAGTAGTGGATTCTCCATCCCTGGAGATATTTAAAAAGAGACTGGATGTGGCACTCAGTCTTAGTTACCGCAGCAGTAGTGGATCAAGGGTTGGACTTGATGATCTCTGAGGTCCCTTCCAACCCAGCCACTTCTGTGATTCTATGATTCTGTGCTGCAGAGGGACCTTGACAGATTGGTCATTGGACCGTGGTATGAGGTTCAGCAAGACCAAGTGCGGAGTACTGCACTTTGCCCATGTAGCGGAACTCCATGTAGTGCTACAGACTGGGGGAAGAGTGGCTGGAGAGTGGCCAGGCAGAGAGGGACCTGGGAGTACTGGTGACAATCAATTGAACATGAGCCAGCAGTTTGCCCAGGTGGCCTGGAAGGCATCCTGGCCCGTATCAGGAACAGTGTGGCCAGCAGGACTAGGGATGTAATTCTCTCCTTGTACTCAGCACTGGTGAGGCCTCACCTTGATTACTCTGTACAGTTCTGGGCCCCTCACTTCAAGAAGGACCCTGAGGTGCTGGATCAGGTCCAGAGGAGAGCACTGAGGTTGGTGAAGGACTAGGGGGAAAGTCTTACAAGGAGAGTCTGAGGGAGCTGGGAGTGTTCAGCCTGGAGAAGAGGAGACCCAGGGGGTGCTCTTGTCACTCTCTGCAACTCCCTGAAGGGAGGTTGTAGTCAGGTGAGGGTCGGGCTCTTCTTCCAGCCTAAAGCTGCGCCAGGGAAGGTTTAGATTGGATATCAGGAAGCACTTCCTCATGGAAAGGGTGGTCAGGCATTGGAATGGACTGCCTGGGAAGGTGGTGGAGTCACCATTCCTGTAGGTGTTTAAGTAGAGACTGGATGTGGCACTTAATCCCATGGTCTAGCTGATGTGGTAGTGTTAGGTCATAGGCTGGACTTGATGATCTCAGAGGTCCTTTCCAGCCTCAGTGGTTCTGTGATTCTGTAATATCCTTTTCTCTACTAATATTTTAAAAGAAATATTTTTTAAGCAACTGATTAACTAAGAAAAAAAAGAAAAAGAGAATAAAAAAATAAAGAGAAGAAAGGAGATGGATTTATATTTACTATGCCATGTACAGTTCTCAAATCTGCCCTTGTTTTAGTTTTAAACTTCCAGGAATGAATGCTGACTATATTCTTTGGAGGAAGGAAGGTTCTAGTTAGACAGGGGAAGATCCTCCTGGGGTTCTTCAGATAACAGCTTTTTACATGGGTGAAGGTGCAATCACACCATTTAGCATACACTTTTAAGGATGCATTGATTTTCTATCAACTTCAAATACTGAAATAGGAATGATGGGGCAGAGAATAATTAGTAATGCAGGGAAAGGAAATTATTTAGTCCTATTTATTATAGCCTTTTTTAAAATTAGTTTGATCATCAGTATATCAGGAACTACCCAAGCAAGGACGTGATTTCTATGGTTGTCACCTCTCAGGTATTGCTTTTTGAATTAATTAGCTGAAGAGCAGATCTGAGTGCCAGCCTTGCAGATTCAGCCATGTACAAGTTTTAGGTGCCATGTCATGTTGCCCTTATCTCCGTGTTTTTCACAAGAATCCCAAAGCATTTTTGGCTGACAAGTGTACAATTACTACAGAGATTTTTCAGTGTGCTTGGAAGTTCTTGCACAATTACCTCACACTGACAGCTGTGTCTGATCTTCAGTCAGGTGGGGGGTTTTTTTCTGTAAAATTGGCACTCTTTTTATTTTTGCCTAGAGAATTCTCTAGCTGCCCAGAAGTGGTTCGAAATAGAGCCTTCATAAAGTCTTGCGTTTCTTGTTTTTCATCTTTGTTTTTCTTTTTCTTTCTTTATCAGAGAAGGAGATCGTACACACTCAAGTGCACTGGATGTAAAGCACAAAAATGCAACTGAAGTTAATTAATAAGTGTCTGACCTCCAGGTTTCTCATGCTTTGAAATTAAGAAAATGAAAAAAATAATAATAATAAAACCTTCAGAAAATATCTCCATGAATCATTGGGGATTACCACAATAAATATCCAAATCATACACTGGAGTAGAGGGGCCACTTTCCATTATTTACTTGAAATCCTGAATAACTGGGGAGGTCCCAATGGACTGGAGGGTAGCAAATGTAACACCCATCCACAAGAAAGGCAGAAAGGAGGATCTGGGAAGCTACAGACCTATCAGTTTGACCTCAGTGTCAGGGAAGGTCATGGAGCAGATGATATTGAATGCTATCACAAGTCATATAGAGGATAACCAAGGGATCAGGCCCATTCAGCATGGGTTTATGAAAGGCAGGTCCTGCCTGACAAACCTGATCTTTTGTGGTAAGATGACCCAGTTACTGGATGGGGGAAAGTCTGTGGATATTGTCTTTCTAGACTTTCAGAAAGCATTTGACACTGTTCCCCATAGAATTCTTGTGGAAAAACTTGCTGCTCATGGCCTAGATCTGAGCATACGATCTGTTGGATCAAGCACTGGCTGGGTGGAAGGGCCCAAAGAGTGGTGATCAATGGAGTTAAATCCAGCTGGTGACAGGTCACAAGTGGTGTTCCTCAGGGCTCAGTGTGGGGACCATTTCTGTTTAACATCTTTACTGATGATCTTGGTAAGGACATTGAGTGTATCATCAGTAAGTTTGCAGAGAACACCAAGTTAGGCAGGAGTGTTGATCTGCATGAGGATAGGGAAGCTCTACAGAGAGACTTGGATAGACTGGATAGATGGGCCAATGTCAGCAGTATGAGCTCCAACCAAGGCCAAGTGCCGGCTTCTGCACTTGGGCCACAACAACCCCATGAAACACTACAGGCTTGGGGAAGTGTTGCTGGAAAGCTGCCAGGCAGAAAAGGACCTGGGGGTTCTAATTGACAAGGGGCTGGGTATGAGCCAGCAGTGTGCCTGGGTGGCTAAGAAAGCCAATGGCATCCTGGCTTGTATTAGAAATTGTGTGTCCAGCAGAAGCAGGGAGGGGATTTTCCCCCTGTACTCAGCACTGCTGAGGCCACACCTTGAGTAGTGTGCCCAGTTTTGGGCACCTCAATGTATGAGAGATACTGAGGTGCTGAAGTGATTGCAGAGGAGGGCAATGAAGCTGGTGAAGGGCCTGGAGAATAAATCTTACAAAGAATGATTGAGGGAGCTGGGACTGTTTAGTTTGAGGAAGAGGAGGCTGAGGGGAGACTTCATCGCTCTCTATAACTACCTGAAAGGACATTGTAGAGAGGTTGGTGCTGGTCCCTTCTCAAGGTAATGAGTGATAGAACAGGAGGGAATGGCTTCAAGCTGCAACAGGGTAGGTTCAGAATGGACATTAGGAAAAAAATTTTCACAGAAAGGGTGGTCAGACACTGGAATAGGCTGTCCAGGGAGGTGGTTGAGTCACCATCCCTGGATGTGTTTAAGGGTCGTTTAGATGTGGTGGTGGGGGATATGGATCAGGGGAGAATTTTGTAGAGGGGTTGTGGTTGGACTTGATAATCCCAAGGGTCTTTTCCAACCTGAAAGATTTTATGTTTCTATGAGGCAAATTGGGGAATTCTACTTTATAACTGCAATGGAATCTGGAAACTAAGGATGCAGATTGTGAGGATGGACGAAGATAAGACAGTAAGACACCAGGAAGGAATCAGCTGAAATAGATATTAATATCAAATAATAGTAAATGAGTAGGTGATGTGACTATTTTCATATAATAAAAAAGAAGGGAATATAAAAAGCAAATTTAAGTTTTCTTATGATTACTTCTACATTAACTGATTACACTGCTACATGCAGTATTTTACACTTCATAAATAAATGTAGATGTAGTTCTTTTTATACAGTGCAGTTTTTAAGTGGTAAAAGACAAAGATAAATTTAAGCATTTAGAACTGTCAAGGTTATACTGCAGTGATAACTCACTGAATGGTAATATTAGGAACTACTTAAAATACTTAAACCATTCTGAAATACGTTTCAAAATCTTACTATTTGACTATTACAATTTCAAACAAGTAATCCATTTCTGTGTTAAAATAAATGGCAGACAATGCTAGATCAAGTTCAATACAGAAACTGAGTTCAGTCTTAATGGTAATTTTTAAAGGAATTTTAAGATATCTGTCACTAAAAATTACCCTGGGAGTGGTTTCACTCAGCACTAGCTGTGGGTGTACAATCAGTGTGACTGTACTAAATTAAGAATCAGCTCTCTTCCTCTTGAAGCTGTGTTCTCATGCTGAGACAGACTGCTGTTTCACAACATTTTAATAATGACTTGCCTAAGGTGAAGTTTAGGAACTAAATAATAAATAGACTGGGAACTTCAGCCTGTGAATTAAAAGCATATTGCTGCCTTCTCTGCTGAGCGCTATTTACAGTCTGGTGAACTTCAGTACTAGAAAACAAGTCTAATCTGTTGCCATTAGATATATACTAGAAAATCTTTAAATCTTAAAAATAGAATGGAAGTGTAAAATGCATTTGAAGAACATCAGAATCCTTTATTTCATACAGTACTTTGTAATTTTTAATAATTTGCATTGTTTTCAAAGAGCATATGGACAAAACAGACATTAGAATCAACTATATTGTACCACAAAAGTAAAACAACACCCTGATTTTTTAAAAAATTATTTGTATTTTCCTAAATTATCCACTAACCCACTCAGAGAGGTGTTGTTTCATGACAAAATTTGATTTCTGCCAGGATGAACTTAGCAAATAGCGTTCAATAAATATTATTTCTAGTCAGACATTTTTCTGTAACTATAAAAAAATGAAGCATAAATAAAAAGCATTCAGTGTTGTCTATTTTTAAAATCCTGTTCCCTAGCTGTGCTTAATTGTTTTGTTATTTAAACAAATTTTTAAAAAATCTTTGAAACATTGCTGAGCCAGTAGGAGTCTTAATGGATCTGTGAATAGGATGGTGAAAGCATTAAGATTTGCCTGAAGGTTTTCTCTGTATCCAGACAGAATTAAATCATGAGGAAAGCTGCAGATGATCTAATTATACATATATAATATATTTGTTGTGATTTATAAATTCTTGCTACTCGTTACAATATTTCCAGTGTACCAGATGTCCACATGTATTGCCAATTTTTCATTTGGAAGTTAAATGGAAAGGGAGAAAATCCTTTGCAAAGTTCAAAATAGTACATGTGTTCCAAAAGGTATGTGCTGCTACTATTGCAGTATTACAAAAAATACACAAAGTGAAAGTCCAGTTCCTCTATAAAACTTAAGAGCAATTTACTGAAGGTCTTACAAAAAGGTCTAAATAATTAGAGAACTGGAAATAACAAATTACTTCCAGGTCTAAGTTAAGGAATAAGAAATTCTGCCAAAATATTAAAAAGCAATAGTAGTTTTGGTTTCCCAGAAGTTGAAAGGTAATCCAGCATACTTTATGTTTAGTCCTGCTTGGTTGATGATAAAGTATGAGACTT
Source organism: Florisuga fusca (assembly GCA_038090715.1). NCBI lineage: Eukaryota > Metazoa > Chordata > Aves > Apodiformes > Trochilidae > Florisuga > Florisuga fusca. The sequence continues at coordinate 5,168,742 of JAAWXA010000042.1, forward strand.
TACATTTACTCACATAAAATTCTACCAGTATAGACCTGAGGCTTTCTATTCTCCTTTGCTAGACAGCATTGAGTGAAAAATTCTATTAATATTTTTCAGTTGTGGCAGGCATCTAGATGTATTTGCATGCCTTTCCCAAAGTGTCAGTCTCCTCCAAGAGTTTTCAAGCATATACTAAACTGAAGTCAAGACAGCTTCTCCATATATCATTTCTGTCTCTTAGAGGAATGAGAAATGAGCCACTGAATTTAATCAGTCATCAAACATCCCTGTGATCACAAGAGTTAATAAATCTATTGAGGGATTGCTTAAAGTATATGAATTTTTTTAAGAGTTCTCCCACCTGTATTTTAAGGTCCACAAAGTCTTTCTATTTTAATAAGACATGAAAAAAAATAGTAACTGGAAAAAAAGGGATGAGAATTTGGGAGGTTCCTATGAAAGTCCTTTTATAGGAGAGAAGATATTACAGCTTTCAGAAAAATGTTACTTAATCTTGAAAAAGAATGGTAAGAACAGGATTACTTTGTTTAAACTCTTGTTTATCTCTTCCATGAAACTAAGCTGTTACTAATCTCAGTGAAGGCAAAATAATAGTAATTGTTTCTGTGGCTAAGAGTTGGAACTGTTCTTTTCTGTTTTATTCAGCATTATATGTTTTTGTGTAATTTACTGTGTCTTGCCCTGATGTGTGTACCAGAGTGATTTTGGTGAGAATGGTTCCTCATTTTGACCAAGTGTATCTGATTTATGGGGACAGTGAAAAATGACAGCGAATATCTTCAAACTACTGAAGTCAATATTTTACCTATGTAGGTTTCTAATGAAGCTGTATAAGGATACAACTTCTCATGATGTTCCTGACACTGCTTTTACTCTGTTTCCTGTGTTCCCTTCCTCTCTTCCACCACAGTTTGTAGATTTTGTTCTAAACCGTAACAGAATTACTTTTTGTTTTGTTTTGTTTTCCAATTTTGGTGCAGTATTTGCAGCAATTCATTTTACTAAATGTGTTTTTTAAAAGCTTAGCTTAGGGGTAAAGTCATATGTCTGCAATCTTCTATGTACAATCCAAGGTTCTAGGATTGTACCACAGCATGATTTCATTTCGGTTCTTTAAATGGTTATCTAGAATTCCCCATGTTGTTAACTTTTTTGTTAACTTTGTTATTCAAAGTCCTTCAAATTTCTCTCTTCATGAAAGAATTCTGTCTGATTGGCTTCTCTATATTGAATTATAATGCAATTGTTTCATGTGTTGTTGAACACTTGTGCTGTTGGCTGTGAAATCTTCCATAGGGTACTCATACTTAAAATGTTGCCTGAAAGTTTTTGGAGCTTTATATCATTTAAAACAGCTGCTGTTTTGTCAGATAGAAGCACAATATGGTAATTAGTGAGCTATCTAATATTAAGTATATCTGAAAACAGTTGCAGGCATTAACAATTTGCAGTGTTTTAAAATGTAGCTGATAAATATATGAACCTTATAGCAATATATCCAATCTTAGAGTATTTTTTAATTAACAGTGTGCTTGAGAATGGACTGGATATGGGAAAATAAATAGAACTCTAGGCAATACTGTAGATATGTAGTCAACTTTGGATATACACACAAAAAATCTAAGAGCATTTGCTTTCCTCTGTTTTTTTCCTATTTTTAGTTTCAGTAATTTAAATAGATGGTGCTTTGCCTTATTACCTTTTTTAAAGCATTCATAAGTTATTCAGAATTATGCATGAGCATAGTGCTCTAATATTGGGAATGTAGCTCAGTTGGTAGCGACTAACTCTTGGATTATTATTTTGCCTAGGGACAGGGTTGTAAATTATAAGGGAAAACTTGAAAAGATGTATTATTCCATCTTTCTAACTCAGTCTGCAAATTTTATTTTGAAATATTTTAACATATGAATTAGAAAGACGTATTAATATGAATTATACAATAGGAATCATGGCAGTCATTGTTTCTTTTTGCAAAAAAATACATTCAGTAAGTTCTTACTACCATCCCTGTAGTAGAAATATTCAGTTTTATTCCATGTATGGAATTACAGTTGAAGGTAGTTAATGTTTTATATTTTGTCATGAGGCACTTACAAAATTTTCCTAGATTCCTAGTATTGAAATCTGTATTGCCAAATTTTATCCTTGTATCTAAAGGATTTTTCTTTCTTGGTTTGGTAATTTTCCAGAATTAACCTCCTGTTCTTAGATCATGGTCCTCAAACCAGTATTCATTCCCTAAGAGCCCCTGACATTATTCAGGGATAAAAGGAAATCAGACTGTGAGATTGCCTGCAGATTACCTGCTTGCTGTTGCTCTCTAGAGATCATCAAAGATTGGGAAGTCCTGCTAGAAAACTGAGGGCTTTTGCTCTGGGGAGGAGGGTTGTATCATTTATAGTTTACTATTTCCCTTTTCCTTTGCTTAACTTCCATGAAATGAATATTACTTACGTGTATGTATATCAGACTTCAAGTAAATTTCAAGAGTTGTAGCTCTGCTGTCCTTTTTTTAACCCCATTACATTGATTTATCTTTAAATATGCCCAAGTCATCTTTCTGTGTTAAAAAGCCAGGATGCTGGCCAATTTGGTTGTTTTGGTTTTTTTCCAAAGAAAGTAGTATTTCTTATTCAGCATTCTAAAAAACAGCTGACAGATGCACTAATGGAAATTCAAAACTTTGTAGGGTTTGTCTACATTTAAAACTCACTATTATGAACATCTATAAAGTAATCCCTACACTTTAGTTTTCCCACATTGGCATGAGTATTACACATGAAGGATTGTGTTTTTATTAAAAATATTAATGATACTGAAACAAACTGAGCACAGATTGTGAAGGAAATGCATCTTGGCGTTATGAAGAAACAGCAAGAGCCTTCCCAGCTGCTCTTTTCTGGAAAACAAACATTCTGCCACACAGCAAAGCCTGGGCCTTCAGAACTGGAGCAAACAAATACACATTGCTCTGTGTGATGTTTAAAAGATATTTCTGGTAGAAGAACCCAATGAATAGTGAGACTGAAGGACTGCTACTTTGAATGACTGCCCAGCTTACATCTTGTGACTCATGGCATGGCATTATCCGTGAGCATTTCCCAACTTTACTGTTGCCCCTTGGAATGTTTTTTTTCTGTGGATTTTCATAAAAGACACAACTTTTAAATTGCTTTGGAAAATGTAAAATTACCAGAAATTCAGCATAAACCAAAAACATTTGTGACAGGGAACACAGCCACCGTTTTTGCTGGAGTAGAGTAGTTCAGTGTTTCTTCTACCATTACCTACTGCTTAGTTTGCTCAATACATTGTGTATTCTGTAAGTTAGAGAAAAATAGACAATGAAAACTATGCCTAATTTTTTTTTCTCCATTTTGCAGCTTGCCCAGAGGAAGTGTGGGGATTTCCCATGTGTCAGTACTTGAAGGACAAGGGCTGGTGCTGTGGTCGCAATGCTAGAATGTCAGCATGCTTGGTATGATTCCCCTTCTTTCCTTTTTCCTACTGAGAGCTTTATCCAGATGTTACAGGATTCATTGTTTTTGGCCTCTAATCCTAGAGTGATGACTCTCATCCAAGACTCTACAGAATAACATCATTAATGTTGTAAGCATGATGAATTATATCTAAAAAAATTAGTATTGACCTCCACCTTTATATATTTTATACTTGCTGAAGGCATGAAAAAATAAGTATTGACAGAAATGTATTTTAAGAGTGGACAGAAAGGCCAAACATTTGTCGAAACCTAAACAAGGTAACTCCTCAGGGTAATAGTTCCTGGCCAAGGATTTAGAGGGGAACAAGGCAATTGTAGAAGGATTGCAATCAGTAACTCCCCCAACGCCTTAATGATTCATAATATTGAATGTTCTGACTGTTTAAAACCTAAACAAACCTTCCTGTTCCAATAACTAGAAGAGCTTTAAAATCCATGTGGCTTAAGAGACTGGAAACATCTTTTTAACATTGCAACAAGAGATGAAGTGCTTTTAAAGACCTAACCTCATCAAGACAGGATGATGAACTGTTGTCTAATTTGAAAAAACACACACGGACTGAAAATTTCAACCACTGTTTCAGTTAGAAGACCACTATTCCTTTCCTCTATAGGCTTTTAATTTCTGGTACCAAGATGAATACATCAGGTTCTGGCTAGCCTCTGCTGCTGGCTCTGTACCTCTGTTACAGTGAACAGTGTGGACTAAAGCCACAGTATAGGCTAACATATTGAGGTAATGTAAACAAGAACTAAGATGCTGTCAGGAGAAGGTACAGGAGGGCAGTTGTTTAGTATTTGTGAGGCTTACATGTGTCACACATGGCAAGGCATATGAAAAAAATTGTTCCTTTTAGAGACGTTGCTGTAACACTTAGCTTTCTAAAAGGATTTTCCTTTTCTCTTGTTCTTGTCAGTGTCATACAGTGCCAACTCTTCCTCATCTGACACATTAGCTATTTCCTTTCCCATTTCATTTCTTTTGGAAAGGAAAAGATCAGGCTGTTTTTCAGCAATGGTAGGAAGATAAATTTTGTAACGAAATGACTCCCAAGAGTCTACTGATCATGCCTTTAATATCTTTTTTAGATTTCTCAGAAATCACTAAAATTTAGCAGTTAAAAACTTTTTTTGTATAAACATTCATGAAAGGCAAAGAGTTCTCCTGTGTCACTAGATACTTCTACTGTTGTTACGTTTGTAATTCTTTCTGTGTATTTTTCATGAGTAGGATTTCCCTTACCTTCTAGGAGGTACAAGGGAGGCAGTGGAGTGCAGCGAGGCACACATCTTCCAAAGCATAGTAGCTGGCTTGGTAAAACTGCCAAGCAATGATGTTTAGCAATATTGCTTATGTTAAAATGCCAAGGGTCAAAGGTTCTGGACAAGACTTTTGTTTTAAGAACCTTGCAATACATATTAGAACCCACATCCATCTTCTAAAGAGCAGCAGGTATATGGTGGTAGGAGAGCTATAGCTTCTACAGCAGAAGCCAAACCTGAGAGTCAGTCAAAGCCAGGAACAGAGAAACTGCAACTACTTGGTCCATGTCTAAAGAACAATCTGAAAGACAAGATCAGTTCTAAAGCTAGGAGAAAGAAAAGTGGGTGATTCAGAGACAAGCAGTCTTACTTACTATAGTGGAGTTCAGGGACTAAAGTTGAGGATGAGCTACAAATGGTGAGGCATTTTTGGTTTATTCTCTGAGTTGCTGTAGTGTCAGATAATGTACTAAAGTTTTGTCTTGTATTCTACGACAATCTTTAATATTTGGTTGAAATTTTTATAGGCACATTACCTCTCAACTGTGGAAAAATATTCTACTCTTCTAATTCTTTGTTAGTTTTTGTCCCTGTGGACCATAAAAATCAAGTGTTTTCACACCTGCATCAGATTTTATGGTGTGAAGAATCTAGTGAAAGATAATGCACAGAATTTTGAACTTCAGTCCCTCTGAAGTTTTTATTCTAACTTTATATATGGAAGTTCAATATATCTGAACACTAGGGAGTAAAAGTAAAATGTACAAAGATATTGTACATTGAAGTTATATTTATTGTAAAATAGTTAAATATGTAAAGTCAATTATTTGTATTTTGGTGGGAACAGACTCAAGAAAATTTCTTTTTAGCACTTTCACAGGAAGTAATCCTCTGAAATATTTTTACAATGCTAAAAAAGCAAACAACTTTTGCATGTGTCTGTTTCTGTAAAGATGGTTGTCATTGCTTCTCCTATAAATAAACCAGAATAACAGGAGTGAGCTGATTATGGGTCCCTAAAGGTATTAACACTTTAAACTGTGCAAGTTCGTGTTATGTCACACCATTAATCCTGTAAAATTTAATCTCCTATGACTTTTAAACAATGTGTTTATAAAATGTTCTGATAAAGAATAAACATACCAGCAATTTAATTCCTTCTCTCTTAAAGGCTTTGGAGCGAGTTGCAGTTGGCCAAATGGTAAGTAATATTGTTTATTTTAGCCATTCTAAGATATAAAGTGTTTTTCCCCCTTGAATGCTCTTAATCCATGACCTTTTATTGAACTCCTGCATTTCTCCAATCTAAAGTACTAGCATAAACTCTATCAAATCCTGATAGATAGCATATGTCATCATGAAATCACATTCTTATTGATGTGATTGTACTTAGTGAATGTTTTCTTTTTACAATTATGAGTCGAGGAAAAAGACATTAAAGTACCTATTTTAACTTCTTTTCCTATCTTTCAGCTAACACATAAATTCAGTTTAAATGTCCTTTTGATATGCCTGGTTTGGATCACTCTATCCCAGTGTTTTATCAACTATTGTAAAAATTGAAATTGTTATGACAAAAGCTTGAACATGTAAGAAACATCATCACTCTCATCTCTCTACATTTTTTGCCCTGTGAATACTCTGAATTACTGTTGTTCAAGATATCCTTTTGGATGTGGACACTTAAAGGCAAGGCTGAGTTACCTCTTTCCATGTGTAAGCTCACTGACTTTAGTGGTCTTTACTAGAAATGCTTCTTGCCACAAATTTTTGTCAAGCATTAACTGTTCTTACCCAAACATCTTTCGTACACAAAGTTACCAATTTTCAGTGTATCCTCTTTCTGCATGATTCAGACCACAGTGTATGATTCAGCTGGGGAATTACTCCTTTTGTCTTTAAAACAGGTTAGGTAGATTGTTATATTTACTTTGCATAGTAGATTTTGGATCATAATCGGTATGTTTTTCTTCTCTGTTCTTTTTTCCTTTGCCAACCTTGAAGCTTCTACATTAGAGTTTTGGTTTCTTGGGTTTTTTTCTTGCATTCATGGTTATGTTGGAATCTGACACAAATAACTAATTTTAAGTGGTTTCAAGTACATTAGTAAATTGCCCTCTTAAACCTTTTACAACCAGTTGTAAAGAACACAAGCCAGTAAGTAGTTAAGAAAGCCAATACTTGTTTTGCTACTCTGATCTTGATTTCAACGCCAATTTTAAATCCTTGCTCTTGTGAAATTCTTTGCAGCTGCCTACAGAATCATTGTTTTATCGAGCTGTTCTTCAGGTTATTATAGAAGAAATTTATGGTGTTACCAAAAGGTAGGACACTGAATTCACAGAATTAAACCAAAGCTCTGATTCCTATTCTATAGAGAATGTATGTGTTAGAAAGCAGAATGGTGAAAGAATCAGTCTCATCAGACTGCATATACATATTGGTATTAAAACACAAGATAAATTCTTTCATCCAAAATCCACATAGCAAATCCATTGCCTTTCCTTTACTCATAGCTGAAATAGGTCTTTAGCACCAGTATATGGACAAAACATATTTTCACCAGAGAAATGATGGCAAATTCATTTAAAAGTCAAACCAGTATTGGGTTTCCTTGTTATGTAGAGGTCGTGGAAGCTTTAATACTGCAGAAGACAAATAGACCTTTCAGTTTGTCCTGAGAAAAGCTGCTGAAAGTCCTGTGGCCAGCATGACTGTAAAAGAGCCACTTACTGCCTGTGCCCATGGTAGCAACTACTATGCCCTTGTAGGATGGAATTTGGAGAGCTGGTGCTGAGGACCTGACATATGCACTATACTTGTTTTCTGGAGTTGTAGTTGGATTAGATTTTATCTAGTTCTGTGAGTTATATGCCCTTTAGCACATAGAGCACATCCAAAAGCACAATTTCCAGTTTAACTTCACTTGAAAATAACCTATTTTTTGCATTCTGACCTATTCCATGGTGTAAACCAAGGCATAGGAAGTGAGAAAGACTAGAAAATTCACTTCAGAAGTATATCCCTGATCTAAAATAAATGATAATGCAGATACCCCCAAATCTTTTGCTAAATGTGGAGCCAGACAGCTTGCCCTTCAGAAGGTAAAACTCCTGAAAGAAGGAATGGATTTTTTTTTTTTAAAGTTACATAAAATGTCACACATAAAACCATGGCTAAAATTATAGAGAAAAGAAAAAAAAAGAGATAGATTATAACATGTTTAATTTTTTTAAGGCAGTATAATTTGGAAGGAGTAATTAGGTTTATACTTTTGGAAAAAAAACCAGTAGCTTCCCCCATTCCAGTTTTATTGCTGAGCATGATGTTATATGGCATATCCCTGTGATCTGTCCAGTACAGCTTTCCTGGCCATGTACCCCCACACTTGTGTATCCCTGGCCTACTCCCTGGGGGACAGAGGGAGAAACAGAGAAGTCCTTGAGGTTGTGCAGTCCCTAACAGCTGAAACATCAGTGTGTTATTAGCACTGCTTCTATCATGCAAAGAATGATATGACACCATAATTGATTAACTGATTTTTAGACTGCAGCAGCTCAGATGTTTAGGTGCATCTGAATATTAAAGATGACAAGAAAAATTCATGCTTTCCATAAAAATGGATCTCAGTGGGTGAAGATTCCTGCCAGCTAAACAGCAATAGAACAGCCACTGAGTGAAGTCTCTCTGTTGACCTCTATTGATGTTCATCCTGATCCTTAAATAAGGAGAAGGATGTTTTACTAAGAATAAAGATGGGGGAAAGTTTTAAACAAAGGTATTTCTATTTAGTATTTCACAAAGCCTATTTCCTCTTGAGTAATTGAATACTCACAGCTACTGTAGCTGAAAATGGAACTCATGCACTGCACAGCTGGAAGTGGAATTATATTGAAACACAGTCAAGAAAGCAAATTCAGACTACCAAAAACTTTGCATGCTGTTTCTTCAAGATATTTCAAACACAGAGGAGAGAACAGATATGTGGCCTGTTAGGATTCAATCTTCCCGTAAGTTTTCATGCATTGTTTTAAGATGGCTGTGTTTGTTTGTTTTTTTTTAACAACCCATATTTTGGCTGGCTTCAAAACTAGGCCATTGAGTTGTAAACAGGAGAAAATTAAGGCATCAGTGAAATAAAAATTGTGAGGATAAGAACACTACTTAACAAATGAAAGTGAAATTTTACTCCAGCTTGGCATTTGCTCACTCCAGTGGTTGATGGTAAATAAATTGCAACAGTGTGATAGTAAATTATAGAAGTATCATAAAAGTATTATAGATGTATAGAATGAAGTATCTATTAGGGAAAAAATTAAAAGAAGCATTAAACTTAAGTAAAATAATAACTCTACTGTAACCCTAGTACAATTGTACAATTGCTGTATCTAGAAATTTCTTCCAAATATTAACTAGCTTGTTGTAAATAAAGCTAGAGAAAGGTAAATTGTTACAAACTTGGCAGTAGTAGCTGATTTATTCCTCCTGAATTAAAAATTTCATTAAAATTTATGAAAAATGTTCAAATTTCTGTTGATGGATGTGTACAAGCCTGTACCTCGATGCTGTTTTTTAGTGATCAACATGTTGGAAAAACATTCTCCAAATCGTCCTCTTTCATAGATTATGCTAGAAAGTCTCTGAAAAAGCTGGAACTGGATGATTCAAAGGTGAGTCACTAGAGACTGTGGGAAATCCTCATACCTATGTAAATTCTTGAAGTCAGCACTATAATGCAATGTTTGAACCATTGATTTGATTTAGGTTCTGTTTTCCTGTCTAAATATAAATTATTCTCATTTTTATTGCTATTAATAGAGCAAGCCCATCCTTATTTTTATGTATTTTAAAAAAAATCACATATCAAAGTTGTTTTTTTAAATGTTTGTTTGTTTTTATGAAATAGACTTCCATGTATCAATTCTTGAAAATATTTTGTTTCAAATTTACTTTATTCTAATGACTTTATATAAAAAAGAATCCTTTTTCATGCATGATGCTCACAATCTGAATTTTTTTAAGCCATTCCGGTAGTTATGAAGTTAATTTTACAAATCTCCTCTGAGCCAAAAAAATGTAATACATGCTCTGTTTTATACATACTGTCATTTAAAGTTATATATACTTTTCAGATGCTGAGTAAAGCAGGCATGAAGAACTTCTTGCCTATACATACTGATAAAAGTAACTCTTGCACCCTTTTAAATCCAGCTGAAATACTATCCTATGCAAACATGTTACTTTTTCATCTGTACTTCAAGTTTAAACTGAAAGTGATCCAAAAAAACATGAATAATGAATCACATAGTAAACACTTTGCCCCCTTTTTATTTTCTTTTTTTTCTACAGCAATATTATCTTGATCCCTTTGGACACTTTTTGAAGACGAAAAATATAACATTATTGCAAGATAGGCAATTCTGTCCATACAGTATGTTTCTCTTACAATTTACTTCCCAAAGTATTTCCAGTTTATTTTAGCCTGTGGACAGTCTCCTTTGAAGACCTTCTTTGCAGGTTCTATGTATGAAAAGTTCTAATACTGTTTTCTTTAAATAATTAAAGATAAACATTAATTTTTTTAAAAGAATACAGATAGGAAGAAAATTAAAAATTGAGATTTAAACTTATAAAGACTTTTGAAAATATTTTTTTCAATGTAGTTGTCTTAGTACTACAACTGCTAATTTGGTCAACAGATGGCAACCTAGTATTAGGCAAAAAATATGACTGTGTGAAGATCACAATCACTCTGTGAGAACAAGTTGTGCAATGGAGGCACTACAAGGTTTTAGACTAGTTACTGGAAAAGTTGGTACAAATCCAAGAAAAAAGTAAGAGTGGCAAGTATGTAAAACAGTTAACATAAATCTTGTAGTCTTTGGTAAGGTAGTGCTTAAAATCTGTGGTCAGAATGTCAATGCACTTAAATTTGTCAGGCACATCGAACCAAAGACTAAAAGAAAAAAGCAAAACTAAATAAACAAGTAAAGCAAATGGCAATGGAATCATGCTTATAGCAGTAAAAAAAAAGACCTATGCCTGTTTTAAAAGGATTGCATCTCATTTGGTCTGCAATTTGAGTTACCTCTTTGCTTACTTATCTGGATAAATAGGCACCAGCATCATTCATTTACCCCAGCTGAAAGTAACCACTCAAAATAAGTGTCTTTCTCAGTGTGTGTACAGTCACCCAAAGCAATAGTGGGTTATTTGTGCAGTAGTCAGTTTATTAAACCATTGACTAAACTGCTACTAGAGAGTTTAGTCAGTCAATATGCCTGATTTCTAGACACTCCACCTTTTGCCAGAAAAGGTCTGGGTAAATGCAAGTTGCTTGCCCTGAGAGAAAGATCTCTGTCAGCACTACTTCAAGCTCCACGTTTGTGTAGTTGCTACAGGCTTCATTCTAGTAAATGCTCATTTTTGCTTATATTTCTCTTCATTTCTATGTGCAGCTGGCTGCATACTGAAGACTGAATTTTGTGCTGATCTAAACAATATTATCTTCCATTCCCCAGCTATGGTGAAATTTGCAGCCACACAAAACTGTGCTATTTTGATACTACTGAGAGGAGAGTTGTTACTGCTCCCTGAATAGTGGTTCTGACACTGCAGTTTCCATGATGGAGTCAGCACTATATCTGCACAATAATGGAAACTGTGTTAAATTCCTCTCTTCAGAATAAAATTACATAGCCAAAAATGTGATGAAACCTAAACATTTGCTCTCAAAGACAGCAAAAATCACAGAGAAATTTATGCAGAATTTGTTTCCTGGAATTTGTTTTCAAAAATAAACAAAAGACCAGCTGTACTGCATAGAGCAGACGACTGCTCTGTCTGTGGCTGTGGCCAAGAAATAATGCCTTGGGAAGAACAGAAGGCAAGAGTCAGCATCTATGAAAAATTCTTCCATAATAATCTAAAATATGTCTATCTTTCACAAACAAACAAACAAAAAAAAAAAAAAAGGAAGCAATCATGGTCATAAATTTATTTAGTTTGTATTTGAGCCTCTGTTTTATGACTGTGAAAACATTTTTTAAAAAAACAAAATTGGAAAACTGCGAGTCTCAAATCTCTTGCTACACCTCAAAAAACAGAAGAGTTTAATCTGTGCATGATAATAAATATACTGGGAAATAGAGAGGTAGTGGTACTACACTGTGAAGGTTTGGTAGCTTGGCATGTCCAGTAAAGTCATGGATGTCGTTGATTACTGTGGCTGAATCTGTTCCGTGGGACATAAACATCCTTCCAAACTTGTGGTTCATGAGCACCACAGCTGCTTCCTTGTATACACCAGTGCCTCTGTCCTGGATCCAAGGATAGATCTGGTGCAATCCAGTTGTTTTCCAGTCTGGACAAATGTGGAGGCAGCATAAAGAGAACAAGAGCATGAGACACCTAACCCACCTTGATATATATTTATGTAAGTGGATAAATATAGTGCTAAATATAGAACCGGTGAAAACTCTTATCAGATATAAAAATCCAAAGATTAATTTAACTTTTGCTGTTGTTTTTTTCAGTAAAGGTAAGTTCTTTCATCCTGCCAATTCTGCCTCTTTCATTCGTGAAATAGATTTCAAGATTTTTGCTTATTTGAAATAAGAACCAGACCATCTATGAAAAGATTGTCAGTCAGAAGTGGGAGTGAGCAAACAGCTTTTCTACAAATTTATCAGTCACCTAGGGCCATTCATAGTTGCTAGTCACTTCTGGGATTATAACCTTAGCAAAAGTACTTTCCTCTATTGTGTTTTGTTTCAGTGGGAAGAGCCTGTCAAATGTGGGTTAAACACTGAGATGCAAATGAAGTATTTTTTTTTCTGCCTTCTGGCACAGGGTCATTCCTTTCACACATCTCTCCACCTCAGCAGTAAAACTGAGACATACACTATGAATACTGAATGTGTGAAAAAATATTCCCATTTGCTGAGGGCTGAGAGAGGTCTTTAGGTGGGTTGCTTCACAGGTATGGTTATATTGCTTCTAGCTTCAGAACTAATGGTTTTGTGGTCCACGCAGGAACTTCAGTAATTATTTTGAATACACATCAAGGCAATATTTTATTCTAGATTATTATCTTTGTCATCTCTCACTCTGTTCCCATAGATGTTGTATGGGCAGAGCATTCAGTATCACATAGGTAAGGAAGAACTTCTATCCGAAGATTTATTTTCCCTTTTATTCACTGTATTACATAATTTAACATGAATGTGGTAGTCTCACTTGAGAGAATGAAGCAGCATTCATCCTTCTTCTTTCTCCTAGAGGAGCTGGCCACTTAACACTTGTTAGTCTTGCTTCTTTCCAACAGGCAGAGCAATCACTCCTCTTCAGCACAACTTTTCAGCTCTGTTTATAGCTGCTTTGCAGCTGCTTCAAAACAAACCCTCTTGAGTATACATTTGGTTGCTGCTTAAGACACTGAGTGCTACAAATGGTATTGCCACAGCAAAAGCTCCTTGTAGAAGTATTTCTGGAGTTTTTAAAGGAAAAAAAACCCAAAAGATGCTTAAAATGTCATGTTTCCTGTACTGTTTTGGGTAAACGACCTTTCCTAGGGCCAGGCTTTAAGGTGGTTAAAGGAAGAAAGTGCTTACAAGGCTGGATGTTTGTCTGGCAGACCTTGAGATCCGTGACCCAGCTTGGATCCATTTGTGCAAGGAAGTCAGAGCATCAGTGGGTGGAGCTGCTCAACAAGGAGAAGCTGTCCAGGATTCATGTGAAGTGTAGTCTGGGAATAAGGAGAAAATGATATTTAATGCCACATCTGATTGCAGGAAGATACACAGGGCCGGACACATTCCTGGCACATCAGCAAAGAAAAGCTGTGAGTCACTGATTTCATCTCCTGCTCTATTCACACTGTAGTTACTGCTATGGGCTAATAGCATAGAAGGTAGTTAATGTGTCATAGTCCAAATACTTCAAAAATCACTTAACCCTTTCAGTTGTAGGCATATTCTAGGGAGATACAATAGAAATTTCAGAGGCAGGGTCACCTTAATCTTTTACACACAAGAAGAGGTTTATTTGCCTGTCAGTGAGTGCATCCTTGCATGTTTACTTGATTTTGTTTAACCAAGCTACTGAGTCTCCTCATGACTGGTGTTTTTCAGTTTCAGTCTAGTGTTTGCACATAGCCTGAGGTTGCTGGGGCTCTTCCCCTGGAAATAAGTTATTTATTAATTAATTTATTATTATTAATTTGGTGGGTGCCCCATCTAACAACCTGAGGTGAGATCTGCAGCAATAAACATGGTTAATACTCAGTTTCCACAATGCTCTAACCCTGATTTCTTAAGTCTGTTAAGACTTCTTAAAAACAGCTGCTGCTCATTTGTCTTTCTGATACTATGCTTCAGATAGAGCATCCCAAGAAGTTTTACAGCTGTCAGGTTTCAACTGGAAGGTCAGTAAAGGGCAGTAGACCCTTCTGTGAGGTGTTGAACCTTTTACAGTAGCTTTTACATTAACAACACAGTAAAGGAAACTCATGACCTGCAAAAAGCTTGTTTATCATCTTAAGTAATTTTAAAATTTTTTGATATTTGATATATTACGCCTAGCAACCTTGGACTCAAATATTACAAAACCTTGATGTAGCTATGTACTAAATATAGCTAAATCATCCTGCATATTATGCTAAGTTCATGTATTTAGACATATATTTAATTAAATAAATCTGTTAGTGTTCTATTTATCAGCAATTAATTTTAGTAGACTGTTTTATTTACAAATATTAAATAATAATTAATTTTCTATATTTTTGTCTTATTTTTATACAGATTCCTGAAATGACTACGTATTATTCATTTTTACAGTAATCCTTTTCCTAAAGTAATTATGCTCACATTTTAAAAATAATAAGTCCAAATATATCTGAAATACACAGCTTTCTAGTTCAGTTTTACTGGAATCTCCAAATGACTTCCCCTTGTTACACTGACTTCATGTTTTTGCAGACTTGAGTATTTAATTTTGAGTGGTAGAACTGGTAGATAACAAGGAAATCAGGATTTTTATGAAAATAATTTTTTGTTTTCACTAATTGCTATTTTTGACAGATTTTTTTTTTTTGTCTTTCCTCTTTGGATGCTTTTTATACAGTTAGTGTGAATAATCAATATGTGTTTCATATAGAAGGAAGGATTTTTTTTTAAACAGAGATACTTTTTAAGAAAACACAGGAGCCATGCATATGTGACTTTTTGCTTTCTTTTTGTTGAGGTAAATGCCTAACAATAACGTTATCATACATGTAAAGCCTGAAAACTATTAACTGAGCTGAGTGATCTCTTAGTGCTGTAACTATCAACTAAAAATAAAATCAAAGGTCTGAGATTCATAAGTAATTTTTAAGTAATAAAAAGCTGATGGTGATATTTTTAAGAAGTAAAATAAGGATGTGTTAATTTTAAAAATACCTGGGTTTACACTTGGAGCATAAATATGGTTGTTTATAGGTTTTGGTGATTTACCACTGGTTTAGAAATTCAGTTTTAATGTTTCAGTTTTATAATTTCTCAGATGGCACAGTGATCATGGATTAAGGAGATGTCTTCTATTATTTTAAGATAAGGTTGTTGCTCATGTTAGCTAAATCTATATTTAGTAAATTGGGCTGAGTCCTAAATACATTTTTAGCAGACATAAATTATGCTGTGCTTGCTTTCCTTTATTTATATGATAACCATGCTCTTCTTAAAATTAATACAAAAATTATTCCAATTTGATGTGTTCAGGTTCCTATAGTATTAGATGGAAACACTTAAGTTAAAACACTGCAAAGCCAAGAACTTCAAGATGGGACTTTCAGAGACTCCTGCTAAGATAATTAGGTGTCCTGATCACATAAATGCTTTGTGAGAACCTGGTATTAAATATACCTTGCAAGTAACTTCACACTGAGTGGCTGGGAAATTGTTTGGAAACACCTCTTCATTTTTATGTGATCCATCTCTAAGATCATATATTCTGCCTTTACAGACAAAAGCAGGAGGCATCTGACAAGTCTTTCAAGATTGTTTTAGTCCCTCTGAGGAACATGCAGGTGGAAGCCCTGTCTGACCATATTGGCTCTCAGTCCAACCTGTGTCATGAGCTGTCCTGGTTTAAGTCCCTAATAATGTTCTAGTCAGGTAATAGTGAGTAGGCATTGAGGATATTTCCATTTCCAGTGCCATTTGCAATTTATCACATATATTTCCTAGCTTGGTCTTGTACCAGCTGAGCTTCAGATGTTCTAATGAATGTGAACACAGCTACATCAGAATATGTTGAACGGAATGTTTTGTGTGTTTTGTCAAAATTTTTAACCATATAATTAGACACAGTGTGCTCTGTACACATCATTGACAAACAATACTCTAGTTACATGAACAGGTGAGTCTGGGGCAAGATAAAAAGCCCTTGTCCTTATGGAGCTTGCCAGGATAAGTTGCATTACAGTATTACAAGTCTGCACATTTTTAAAACTATGTGTTTAAGCCATTCCATGCTTCCTAGGAAACACTTATTAAGGTTTCTACAGCCATATGAGAATACTCTAAAGCAATAAACTGATCTTTACTTTTTCCACCTTTAATATACATGGTATGTTCAAATTTTTTTGCAGGCAAAAGTAGTTTTTCATATGGGTTTCTTATTTACTGCCTTTACAAGATTTTGACCAAAGGAGCATGGCATTCTATAAACCCATCCCAAAGGACTAGTCGAGTGAAGAATTTCTAAGATTAAATTCAGCACCAATATGAAGTCTTTAACCAAACAGATTTCTTAAACGTCCTAAATTCAAACAGCCCGAGATGCTATTCATTTCTCACCTGTAATATTTCCAGTTTCTGAAAAGTGAGTCTAACCTACAGAATTACCAGTGGCAAATTAATAATTCAAGTTTTAGTGTGGTGTGCTATTTACGATTCCAATTTTGTTTTCTAGTATATTTATTTGAAGAAAGCTAAATGCCACCAAAATATTTTCTGAGAACTTGGTGTGTTTCATGATGGTTTGGGTTTTTGGGGTTTTTTGGTTTGGTTTGGGTTTTGTAATTTCTGACAGGTAAATTGCTGCTTTCTTGGAAGTGAAATATTACTAAGGTAGACAACACTGTTGCTGCTGTGAAGACTGTGACTGGCTCTTTTGCTGTAACAAAACATTGAAGAGCACCTTTCCCCTTTCTTTAGCATTTGTCAGTGTCTTTTAAAAACATGGTTGCATTGTTCTCTATTATGAAGTTAATCAAATGCCCACTTTGATTTAATAAATTACAACCCTCACTACTTTAATCCTCTCAAACTGCAGAAAGTAAGAGGGAGAATATAATCACGTGGCTTAATTTTACTGCTGTTTTAAAGTATTGAAAAAGCACATGCGTAAGACTGAAGAACTGTCAGTAGTGGAACTGTGTAATAGATAAAGACATGAACTAACCTGAATATTTACAGCAACACTGTGAACTAAAAAGGTGTATTTTTGAGGAAACAGGGAGATGGACTTTTGACCTGAGATTTTTTGTCTGCTCACACCAAATTCACTGGTGTTATTTCTAAATGGCAGTGAATACCTCAAGCTGATCTGGTCTTTGTTAAGGTTGTTTCTAATTTTGATGACTTTTTTGTGGACAGCCATTGGGCAAACATAGAATCAAAGCCAATACTCGCTGTTTACCGTGAATTCTAACACAGCAATTAACTGAGTCTAAACAGTCAAAAAATGAAGGCACTAAATGAATTTACAAACTTAATGCATTTTACAGTTGTTGAAGAGTTTTCTTTTTCAGCTGTTTTCTTGGATAGAAGGAATTTTGGCTCACAGATTTCTTGGTTCAGTTGTTAGGGAAATATTGAATGAAGGCTCAGGTAACACTTGTATTACAGATGATAAAGTATATATGCATACTGCAGTTTTCAAGTACCATTGTTTTTCAAACAAAGTACTATCCCAATTATAGCAGCATAACATTTTAGTCTTACAAGAAATCATAAGAGATGTGACTTTTACATAATTTCGATATAGTTTGTAATAATATGGTTGCATTCATTTGAGATACATTTTAAACAAAGTTCTAAATGAAATTAAGTTTCTCACTAATTACATTATCTGTTTTACATTATTTTATAATACATTATGCTACATTACATTACATTATTTTGAACTGCCATAGTCATGGGAAAATTGAAAACATTGGTGTATGGTGTGGACTCCCAAGTGTTTTGAACTGATGGAAGACAATGCTCTGCTGCTTTCTTTTAGTCTTGCTAGTGTTTGGGATAGTGCTAGTAAAAGGGAGAGGAAACAGAAATGTGCAGTCAGTGCAGGGGAATGCAGTCCCTTTCAGGCAGCAAAGAGGAATTATATCTGTTTTAACAGACTGAGGAACTACATCCTGGGGCTCTGGCTCTCCTGTCTAGTGTGTGTGCAGCACTGGATAGTAAAAGAGACTTCCATCCATCAAAATGCTCTAATTTAGGGAGAGACACATCTGGAGAATATGACTGAAATATTTTAGTCAGTTTGGCTCTTTAGAGGGAAGAGAAGAACAAACCTTCAGATATTTTCACAGCTTTACTGAAAACAAAACAGCAAAAAGACCAAAAAAATCCTGTTAGTCCCCATTTATACTGCCAGATCAGCTACTCAACCTCAGCTCTGTAGTTGGGAAAAAGTACTTTCTAAATTAAAGAAATCAGACTGAAATACTACGAGTGTTCTTCTAACACATCCCCTTGTTTCAGGCCAGTGTTACAGTTTGGTGTGATTCCTGAAAGATATTTGTCTACCCTTAAAGCTTCCTGTGAAGGAGACCAACAACCTTCCCAGTCAATTAGTTAACCTCAAAGAGAAAAACTTCCTTCAAGTTTTTAGCTGTTTTTTTCTTGCTGCAAATCAGACCCATTAGTTTTTACCTTACTAACTGTAGACAGAGTGAACAAACTGTTCCCTTCTTTGTGATAGCCATGTAAAAACTGTTACTATGCTGTCTCCCAATTTTCTGTGTTTTAGCCTGATCAGTTCCAGTTCTGTCTTTCTTCATAGGTCATGTTTTCTAGATCTCTAATCTCTTCTGTCTCTTGGGGTGTTTTCAGACAGTTCATTTCTTTCTTTGAAATCTGATGCCCCAAAATGGATGCAGTATTCCAGCTAGAGCTTTGCCACTGCCAAGCAGAGTTGAAGGATTACTTCCTGCACTTTACAGGCTGCTCTCCCATGCATGTCACAGAATAGTAATTGCTTTATTTTTTGCAGTAGCATAACTGTGACTCTCACTCAGCTTGTGATCTGCTGTATCTCCCAGATTTTCATTTGGTATTACTCATCCTAACCAGGTGATTATTTCTGCCTGAGTATAGTCCCTTCTGCTTTTCTC
The DNA here is from genome assembly GCA_038090715.1 of Florisuga fusca. Classification (NCBI taxonomy): domain Eukaryota; kingdom Metazoa; phylum Chordata; class Aves; order Apodiformes; family Trochilidae; genus Florisuga; species Florisuga fusca. The sequence goes on from JAAWXA010000042.1 coordinate 5,187,893, forward strand.
TACATGATTTCAAACTTCTTTTCTAAGTGATGCTTCAATTTCTGAGAATTATTTCAAGTTCTTGCAATGCCTTTCTGTTTCACATATGCAGACGTAGTTAATGAAGTTTCTGTTCTGTCTTGTGAGTTCTTAATGACCTCCAGCCAGCAGGTCTTTTCTGTTGTTCAAAGACTCACTAATAACTACCCTGTCGTTATAGTAATTCAGTTTCACTTGCTTTATGATAATTTAATCTAAACCTTGTTTCTTAAATTTGCTCATGAAATTGTTATGTGAAATTATTTCCAGAATCTTGCTGAAATCTGAATGTATGACAACCAGTTGGGTTTGTTCTGTTTTGAATCCTTCCATCCCCTTTACAAGCAAAGCAGTCTGACTTACGATTTGTTCTAGACCATTTGATATTGACTAATTTTAATCTGCTTAACTTTCAGTGGTTTTAAATTTTTTGTCTTTTGTCAGTACCATTACTTTTCTACTATGTCACGGACTAGCTCTTTCCATAGCCACAACAAACAGCCGTACTGAAAACTCCCAATGCTGAATAATCCCATCAGGCTCTTTCAGCTCCACTCCTTCCAGCAGCCTCCATCACCACTAACATTCCAAACCTACTTCCCACTCCTCTGACAGGTTCCATAAGTGTCCAGCTCAGCTGTCTTCATTAACATCTAGGAATGCAGACAGTACAACCGTAGAGACATAGTGACTTTTAAAACCAGGAAAATATCCTGGTCTGGCTGTCCTGTGAAGAGCACTCTTTGTGAAGAGCTGTTATGGGGAAAGCAGGAGATACCTGCCATGGTGCCCTGGCCACTAAGGGATGGAAAGGGAAAGGGGTTTTGGCTTAATTCACTTCTTGAGCTGCCTTTGTATCAAATTCCACCCTGAATCACAACACTGGCAGTCATAGTGGCAATAGTGACTGCATTGCACCAAGCGGTTGGGAAAAGAAAAGGGGGACATGTAGCAGTTCAAAGTAAATAGAGAAAGTTTTCTCTTAAAGATGGGTAACTTGAGGCACAGATAAACAAAGTATTATTTCCAGAACCTTGCAATAGGCTTTGTAATGTGAAATATCATCCAGAATTCCTGACTGGTGGGTGTTAATCTCACACCAGAATCAACTCCTCAGCTGTTTCATTAAATCTCCTGGGAAGGGGGTGAGGAGGAAGTAAGATATATGGGAAAGGAAATGGGAATGTTATCTCCTCTTTGCTGTGTAATTCGCATTTAAGAATGGCTAATGCTTTCTTAATAATGAATGTATGTCAGTATTTCATGTCAGTGCAAAATGCAGTCTGAGGAATATATATTGTAAATGAGAACTAAGAAACTGATGTTAGAAAATTAGTATAGAGCTCAAGAAAGTGCTAATTTCAAAAGCAGAACAGATTTTGTTTTGTAGTGTGACTTTCTATTAGGAAAATAATATTTCAATTTAATGAAAAATTAACTAGAATAACTAATATTTTAAACTATTTTTTTTATCCCTTTCAGCTCCCAGACAGCCGTATAATGGATTACTATGAAAAATACAAGCACAGAATGAATGAGCTTGAAGCATTTAATATGGTAAAAATTACAGGTTTAATACTGTTACCCTGTGCTAGTCTAGAACAAAACCCTGTTAAGTTTTATGTGGAGGTTGACTGTCTTACATCGTGGTTTGGAATCTCAAAAACAAAGCAGCTCCTCCTTCAAACTTTGGAGCATATCCTATTCCAAGACTATATTAGGTGTCAGTAAAATAATAAAGCAAACACATGGAAGATTCTTTTTCAAGAATGACTTTTACCCTGGAAAATGAAATGTCAGTCTCCTTTCAAACCTAGACTGGTCTCCATGCAGTTGTTTCATAAAAATTCTTTTTATTAAAATTCATTATTTCCCTCTTTAAAATTGTTCTGCTTCCTATAATATAATTTTCTTGCTGGACAATGTCTTGAAACCAACTAAATAACATCATTTCCTGGGTTTATGGCTTTACATGTATTTTTGATCTCTAGTATAATCTGTTTTGATGTCCATCCCACAGGGAAAATTGGCAAGGTGATATTTGTACAACAGAGCCACTAGAAAATGACTGACCTTCCTGGAATTGTTCAGTGGAAGTGTAACCATTCGGAAGTGTGTTGGCTCTCTTTCCCAAAATCATTATAGTGTCTAATCTTTCTTTCAGCTGAAGGTTGTTCTGGCTCCCTGCATAGAAGCTTTGATACTTCTGGATCGTCTCTGTTACCTCAAGGAGCAGGTATTTTTGCATTATATTTTATGATACCTAAAGGCTACATCACTTAAATGAGTCTATTTCAGCCAGTTTATTACTCTGCAGACCAAAAGTCTCTGTTGCAGAATTACTATTCTCATCATATTTGCAAACGTGTAGCCATTCATTCCATTTAGTACAAACATATGCCCAGCAGATGTTTATTTTCTGCAAAGCAGCAACAGTAAAGTTTATGTTCTTTTAATTGTATGGTAATTAGTAGTCAATAGACAGTAAAAAATAAATTAATTAAGTATGCAAAAAATCTCACGTTTTAACAGCATCTTGAGATATTTAATAATTGAATATTTGAAATGTTTAACAAACATGGTGCCGTACATGCTAGAGCTTCCAACAAATATGTTTTAGGACATATAATTCAAGAAATTTTGAGTTAGGTCCAAAATGTTTATGACTTCCTTTAATTGTTTCTTAATTAAGATCAATGTTGACAGAGGGTGCACTTTTTCCAACTGTGTTAATCAACTGAGGTACATTTGACTAACATACAGCCTGGGTGTATATTTTACAAGTATAGACTTGGGATATAGTAAGCAAATGTTACCATTAAATGCTAATATTACAGTGTTTCTCCTAACACTAATTTTGAGCTTTGCCTGATTAACTTAGAAGCAGCAGTCATACTTTGTCTGCACCAATAAATGTTTTTTGGACAAGTAATAATTTGCTAAGAAAAATGGTAGCATCTTCCAGCTTCTGCTCTGGGCCACAGTCAAAATAAAGTTTAAACCCATGCATGTGAATGGCTCTATTTTTCCATCATAAACCTTTCATTTTAACAGCACCATTTTATCATAAGTAAAAAGTCACTTTATTCTCTCCCTCAGTGAACTTGGAACAACTGTAACTGTAACTGTATGGTTTTGTTCTAACTGGTATTTTTACAGACAGGCATTTTGAAATATTTGAATAATGATGTATTTCCCCAAATGCCAACCAGTTATAAATCACATAGAAATCTCTATCATTTCCAAAATAGGAGATCAGACTTGTTGCATTTCGCACTAATTTACCTTTTCTAAGTGTAATATATGCATTGATTTAATCTTGAACTGTTTGATTCCCAAAATGTGTTTAGAAGAAAAAATAGAAATTATAAAAGCCAACATGAAGACCAGATGCAGCTGCCCTTATTCTTTTGAAATCAGTTAATTAGCTTCAGCAGTAGAATATGCTGCATAAAATGAGTAGGACTTGAGCCTCAGATTCTTAACTCTAGTTCAAAAAAAGCTTTATTAAAGGAAGTGGTAAGCTGTCATGTGGATGGGACAGAAATAATTTAATGTCTTAACTCCTGTTTTGAGTAACCTTTTTTCTCAGTAAACTTTCTGTGATTATCTTCTTAGGTAAATGCTTTTTTCTGCTTTGCATTAAGGATGTTTTTAAATATTTTTTTGGGCGATTTTGTATTTCAAAATATGGATCTATTACCATGTTGTAGCTTTTAAATCAAACACTTTTTTATGTACTTCAATCATGTATCATTTTACAGGACAACATTGCCTGGTCTGGACTTGTGAAGTTATTTGATCCTGTGAAATCCCCCAGATGCTATGCAGTTATTGCTCTGAAGAAATAGTCATGTTTTTAAGTGAAAGCAAATTGCGGATAGGCCGAGAGCTCTGAACTAGTACTGCTATTTCCTCACTTTTATTCTGTTGTTTTTAATTGATTCCTCAAGTACATTGACTGCTTTTCAGCTACAGAAGTAAAAAGTGAAATGCCTCTTTGAATCATGAGAAATAAATATCCTCTTTATAGATACCATTGCTTCCTTATGTCATTTTTTAAACAATGTTGAACATCTGGATTTATTATAAAAGTTACAAAATGTATTATGTTGTTATTATTTTAAAATAATTTTTATGTTTCTTCTTTTAGGTCATTATACTATGTATCAGTGCCCCTTGCCTTGGTATTTCTAATCACAAGATCATATGTTCTCAATTTTTACCACTGGCTGGCGTCATGCAGTCTCAGACTAGCCTTGCCTTTTTCTTTTCTGGATTCAGATAGTATATAGTATATACTATAAACAGAAAATAAAATAACCTGCACTGTAAATAAGAAGTTTCTAGACTAAATAGGATCCTTGTACTTCCCATTTCTTCAGGTCATCAGGACCAGCTTATTGATAGAGCAGCCTAGAAGAGCCTACATAGTACCTACCTGCAAAAAGCAGTTTTTTATTAACTCTTCTTCTTTCAGGCATTGTTCCTGGCATGCACTTGTTTCCCTTGAATCATTCTGAAAGAAAAAACATGTTTGTGCTAATCCAGTGGGAGGTTTCCCAGAGCTTCAGAAATCAGCTGCCCTGCTGGAGTTCACTCTGTAATCCTTGAGTTTTATCAGAAAGCTATTATCTGGGCCAAATGTGTTGGGTATAAATACTTTGGTACCGAAGTGAATTGCAACTTGCTAGGCAGTTTCTCGTTGGTCGTACTGCATTCATGAGTGGGAAATTTATTTGTTCATGGGTTTATCTCAATGGGTTGCCTAATTAAACTTGCAGATTTTCCATCAATTAAAAAAGAGAAAAGTTTCTATTCTAAGTCCTAGTGCCTTTATTAGAATTTTCCAGCATATATAAAACATAATTAACTACCAGTGCACAGAGAAAAGGACAACAAATAAATAATGAAATACAGCATTAAAGAAGAAGAGAGGAGAATGCAACTTTGGTGGGCAGAGGATGAGAATAGCAGAAAATATTTTTATTCTAATTGTATAGCGACAGTAATTGTCATGGGAATCAGACTGAGATGCAGATGTGAGTTGGAAATCACATCTTACGCTGTTTCAGCTTGCAAAATATAATGAGAGCTTGTGAATATGGCTATTCAAGAAAAGAGAAGATATTTTTCTAACAAGTCACATCTTTTTTTGTGTATTCACTAGGAAAAAATCTTTTTTTGGTGGTGGTGGTGCTGGTGGTGTAAGTTCACTGCTGTCCATTTTAGCACTTAAAGTCCTTACTAGCTTCATGGATCCAGTTTGAACATTTCACATTTGTTTGGCCCCAGTACATTCAGGTCTCAGAGCTGTTAAACACCTGCACTACCCAAGAAAATGAACAGAAGTTGCAGGTGGTCACAGCATCTTTGGAGCAGAGCTAGGAAAAGAAAATGAGTCCTTCTATATATGCCACTTTTGGTTATATGGGGAGAACCAAGGAAACTAACAAGCTGGTAGATTCTTGTCCCAGGAGAGGAATAAAAAGAAATAAAAACCTTCCCTAACCTCTAAGCATCTGGAAGAAAAACAATTTCAGTAACATCTGAGGTAAAGACGCAATCTAGAGTATATGATATTAAAAAGAAAAAAAGATGAACAAAAATGTTAGAAAAAGAGATTTTACTACATTATGTACTGCTAAGACACAATGACTAATTATCAGTGAAATGTTAAGAGCATTGTCATCCAAATCTTGTGTGCTGCTGGAAAATTTTACTTGGGGATGAAATTGATTTTGTTGTGTTATGAAGTGATTCTTTCCCTGGGCATGTATGATATCCACACAAAGAAAGAACAGTTTCTGACTGAAAGCAAGTGCTTTAAAGTACCCTGTTATGGCCAAAAACTAATCATTTCAGGAAGCCTGACCAGGTTTAATTTGAACACAGTCAAAATTGCATAGGGTATACAGACTATTGCCAAATTTATGTGATATTTTAATGTATGTAATCTATCTAAATTCAAAATTACATTCTTATTACTATCTAAAGAGGGCATTTACAACAGTTTGGAATAATAAGCACATGTCTAGGATTAGCCCAAGTGCTTTTTCACTGATTCAAAAAAGTCTGAATAAATTTCCATGCCCCCAGCAACTCTTAGGCTCTTTCAGTACTTTTCATGCACTTTGTAGTCTGTTCAGGCAAAGACAGAGGCCATGTGGTTCTTGGAATAATAACTAGCAAGAGGTTTATATGACAAGTTTGCATTCAGAAAAGTCAGTTCTGTCTGCCCTCAAAGCTGTTCTGAAGCGTTGGATGCCTGAATACCTATGAGCTATTGTTTACATAGTGGAAAAATCCCTGACATTAATCAAGATGAATAAAATGGTTTTTCTTCATGTTTTTTTTTTTTTTCTTCAAGGTTCTTCCATAATATAAACTGTAGCCTAAAGATGATGAAGTCTTTTGATAGAAAACAGTCTCCATATTCTTTCAGTCTGACAGAGAGCTATCTATCTTGATGTGCTCCCTATGGGATAGTGGAGATGCCTGCTTTCCCTCAGGTGCTGGCCTGATTCTGTTCATGGCCTATCTATCCATTCTATAAAACTTTGAGTATTTTATTTATTTTTCTTAGGGCTGAAACATGTTCTAGGCCGAAAAAAAAAGACTATAAGTAGGGTATGTGCGCAACCTTAATATCCAAGAGTAGGTTGTAGTGCCAAGATCTCCAAGCCTGCTTTTCCCCACAAAAAAAAAAAAAAAAAAAAAAAAAAAAAAAAAAAAAAAAAAAAAAAAAAAAAAATCTGCACTGTTTTAGTTTCTAGGATTTTAATTTCAAGGGTTTTTTCTGATCAAATAGCATTATTACAAATTATCTTCTTCATAGCTAAATACTCAGCCTTTGTTAACATCTTTAAATCTCTTTATTCCTTGCATTTCATTATTCTTATTGATCTGTGTCCTGCTTCTTGCTGATACATATCCTAGTGTTCTGAAAGGAGAGGAATTCATACTAGGCTAGAAGCCATGAAGAATTTTCAATATCAGTAATCAAATCAGAACTGAGCTATAGTTGCACAGACATTTAAATTTGCAACCTAATCCTTCGGACTGTGACTTTAGCTTCCTTATTTTCTGAGATCCATTGAAATTTTGCAGTTCCCTCCAAGATTTCTGTATTTCCTTCCTGGGGGGATGGTACATGGCCCAAATCTCTGGATTCCAGCTGTAGTTCCCTCACCATTTTGATATGGAATAGTTTGGTGGCAGTTTGGTGGCTCTAGATTCTCTGTCTCCAATTAACTGTTAAATAAGTTGTTTTCTTTGAATTTTCTAATCCATGGTTGTTATCTTTGTCAATGTTTTATTTCAGAATACTCTGAGAAAAGAAGCAACGTCCTTCTGAGACTTAGGAAGTCTCAGTGAAGTTGCACCAAAGTTATACTTGTTCCTTTCCCCCTTAAAGCTTTAAAATTAATTCTTGATGATCAGACAGATTAATAAACACCAGACAGCCTGATATGCATAGGTTATTAAAAATTACTATGTACTGTGTATCTTCTCAAGTCTTTTCAATTCAAGATCTCTGAGGCATTTTCACATGATCATCAAACTCAAAATATTCAAGGAAACCAATATAATGAAGATTCGTCTCATACTGTTAGGACTTGCTGTTGTACACCAAGATTCCCAGTACAGACCTGCATTCTTCTCAAGCCTGGCTGAAATATCTGTATCAAACTGGAGCAGAACAGACACTTGTCTCACCATCCTAGTGATGCTATTCATGCAATCTGCAGGAGAATTACATGCTATGATTTCCTTAGTGTTAAAAGCAACAGAACTCCTAGAATGGCCATGTCCAACAGCCAAAGAAAGATTTATCTTCAGAACACTTCATTCAGTGCAGTCCTTTAGTTACTACAGTCAATACTATTACAAGGTCTACAAATTTTACCTGTGGTTTAAGTTTCACAGGTGGAAGTTCCACTTTCTCTTATAGTTTTTTTTACTCATCAAAACTGTAAGTGACTTCAGCATTCATGCCATGAAGCTACTTCTAAATATATTTATTGATTTTACAGTAATTTTAAATTGTTTTATCCTGTTCTGTGCAGGAAGTCAAGGTATTTTCTAATATACATTTATTTTGCACCCATAGTTTTGGTCTGTGCATGCTTGCTGCTTTTTTTTTTTTTTTAACCATTTGTCATTAAGCTCTCTCTTTACACAGTGTCTGTGTATCGTAAACAAGGATTTTCCATTGTGTCTTTAATATGTAGTAAGAAGATCACAGAATCAGAATCACAGAAGCATAGAATCATGAATGGCTAGGGTTGGAAAGGACCTTAAATATACTCTAGTTCAAATACCCTCTGCATGAGCAAGGACAGCTTCCACTTGATCAGGTAGCTCAAGGCCCCATCCAACCTGACCCTGGACTCTTCCAGGGAGGGGGCAGCCACAACTGCCTTGGGCAACCTGTTCCAGTGTCTCACTCCCCTCATAGGAATGATATTTTTCCTAATGTCTTAAGTTTCAAATGCCTAAATCTCCCCTCTTCAAGTTTTAAACCATTTCTCCTTGTCCTCTTGCTACACACCCATGCAAAAAGCCCTACCCCAGCTTTCTTGTAGGGCCCCTTCAGATATTGGAAGGTTGCTGGAAGGTCACTTCACAGCCTCCTCCAGGCTGAACAACCCCAACTTGCTCAGCCTGTCTTCATGGGAGAGGTGCTCCAGCCCTCTGATCATTTTGTGGTCTCCTCTGGACACATTCCAGGATCTCTGTGTCCTTCTTTTGCTGGGGACTCCAGCACTGGACACAGCACTCCAGGTGGGGTCTCACAAGAGCAGAGCAGAGGGGGAGAATCACCTCCCTTGACTGCTGTCTGTGCTCCTTTTGATGCAGCCCAGGACACAGTTGGCTTTCTGGGATGCAAGCACACACTGATGGCTCATGTTGAGCTTATGGTCTACACCACCCCCTAAGTCCTTCTCCTCAGGTCTGCCCTCAATCCTTTCTCCTATGAACCTGTATTTGTGCATGGGATTGCCTCAACCTTCATGCAGTTGGCACAAGTCTACTATACAATGTCTTAATATCTTTGTTTAAAAGTAACGAAGACTGTCCAAAAGCAAAATACTACTTCTAAATTTAATTATATTTAATCTGTGGATTAAAAAATTCTGCATGTGAAACCTGTGCAAACTCTTAATGAAAACATTACAAAATTCTTGGTCTCTCTCTTTGCATCTGCATGAATATGAAGTTATTCATGTAGATAAATATGCGAGGGCAGCCCTTGCTGGGTTTCACATGAAATTTATCAAGCAAATCAAGATGCAGTAAATCTACGGAGCCAACAAATTGGATTGTTAGGCTGAAGCTTAGGTTGCCTTAGCACACAAACTGTCAGCTGTTCTATGAATCACTGATGAAAAGAACAAAGCTTTCAGCTTACTGAATAACTCAGTAGTGTCTGACACCAAAAGAGAAAATTCCAAGTAAGAAGGAGTAGTTATCACCTCTCCCGATTATGTAAACCTTCAGAAACAATAAATAACATGTACAGTTGTAAATCTGTGTTGTTTATTACACCTCCTATTATTAGCATAATGAATAAAGACTGACAGCAGCAGCAGCCATGCTGTTTCTCAACTATAAATCCTAAATTCATTTGTTAGTCTTAGAAAGGTGGAAGTCATCAAGAGGGCGCACAGATGTTTAAAAGTGTAGAATGAATTGTACATTACTTAGATAAATGTGCCATTTGTTAACCATTTTATATTCTTAGGCATGAGTAACAATTCAAAGAACACAATTCACAAAATATGCAATGGACAGCATATAAGCTAGTTTTATCAATTTAAGTTCTTCACCATTTATTTATTGACAGGCTAATACTAGCTAGGAAGTGTTATAAGGGTGATATTAGCAAAACCATTGCTCTGATGGTCATGATTTTAAAAAATTAAATAAGCGCAAATAAAAACATTTAAAGCCTTACTTCCCCAGAAACTGTTGTTTTAAGTTGAGGGTACGAATAATGGTACAGAAGCATGAAGTGAAAATACACATCATTAAAATTACCCCTAGACAGATTCTCAGTTTAAGTAAAAAATGCCTGGCCAACAAAAACTTCAAAGAATTGTCCACTTTTTATTTTTTTAAATCCCTGTTCTTTTTAAAGTTACAGTTCTGTAGTGATGTCAAAGTTCTCTTTTAGCAAACAATTCAATTGAGTTTATTTAGAAAAAGAAGATACTTACAGAAAAGACTTTGAGAAATGCCACTTTGTTCTTATGGTTATCCTCAGAGAGTTTTGCAGAAGTGAGAAAACTGGAAGAAGTGTATCTAAAAGGTGAGGGGTTTTGGATAACCATTCAATTTCCACTAGTTTATCCCATGAATTATGTTTATATCAGCTATCTAAACACCAGTTATTGAAATAATGAGTTATGGACAAAAGATCATTTCCTATGTCAGACTTTTAACTAGCCTCTTTTCTGAAGACATCCAAAGCTTTGAATCATTTTAATTTGTCTGTATAGAAAAGAAGGATGATTCCAAGCATTCAGCATTATACCAAATGTCCATAGATAAAACACAAACAGATATTAATACAAAACAATCCATATTAGACGCTTATGTAGTGAAGACTTGGGTCATCTTCATTTGAGTCACTGGCAAATTTCTGTTGATTTCCATGGGAACAGGCTTGGCTAGAAAAGCATCTGGTGAAGACAAAAAAGTCTGGATGATCTAACACCTTTTGTACAAAGACAGTACACTTCCTTTATCTATATGTGTTGAATTTGAACAGTATAAAAATTACTGTAAACTCTGTTCATCATGGAAATCTTCCAGACGTCCAATAAAGAAGGTTCAAATGGCTTTTTATTTATTTTTATTTCAGATAGTATGTTTTTAATGCATTAAAATTCTTAGGATTTTCTTTGCTGCAGTTGCTGGTCCTCTAATAGTGAAAGCACTGATTACAGTAGTAAGGAGTTAAATGACACTTATTGTTCCAAAGAATACCTCAAGTGTCACAGCCTGTGTTTTCACTCAAGCCAGTGGTAAAATTCCCATGAACTCTATTGTAACTGGTTTTATGAATAAGAAAAGCAAGATTTAGCTTCAATTCTTCAAAAAGCAACATTTCTTACAGTACTTTACCAAAATATCTTCTTAGCAAGATTTCACTGTAAACCTGTTTCCCTTCCATTGTGCAGAAATTTTCTAGAATATAAATTGTGTGATTTTACCAATTATCACACTGCAGGCAGTGCATCCCTTATTCATGAACTATATGTTGAAGAAAGTAATAGTAACTTCCACATAGCCCATAAAACCAGTACAGAACCTATAAATGCAGACAGCGAGACAAAAATTTTTACGAGATGTGTTTTCATGGAAAAGATTTAAAAATGTGTCTCTACTGAAAATATTTTCCAGCAGGACTTGAAAATTATGTAACTGGAGGTAGGATTTTAGTGAAGAAAGAAAATATTTCAGATTGTCAGCGGGAACAGTTCAGGGTTGGTTTGGGGGTTTTTTTTGCAAATTTTCCTGTTTATTATGATTTAGCATTTAGAATTAAGGAAACATGAATTAATTAAGTGTAAAATGTGTCACAATAATCATACACCTTTCATATATTATTGACATATTGCAGTTTCATATGCTCCTTATTTATAAAATTCCTGGAAAAGCAAATCAATGAACTTCCATGTTCTTATGCATAAACGTTCTACTGTTTCATTGAACAAAATAAGAGTTTTGTCATATGGTAAGCAATGTAGTTTTTCTCTATTAAAACAGCTGCTGAAGCAAATCTGAATACATGCAAGAGAAGATTATGGTTCACAGTGTGCACTTAGTTTCTTCACCAGTTTGTCACCAGAAGTTAATGTCAACTTAACTCACTGCTTTTTAGCTAGTAAAAGTTAGTTCAGCTTCTGCAGCTCGGATAAAGGAAAGAGAGCTAGGCTTTAGACTGTGTGAAACAGCAGTATTATTTTGTCCCAGATGCCAGCTAAGCCTGTCATTATGGTATTACACCAAATTAATTCTATGCTTTGCAGCACCCCCAGTCAACTGGTGAAGTGCTGCCCTGATACAGCTCTCCTCCTGCCATAGTCCAGGGAAGGAGCAGATGGATGCTATGAGCCTCAAGTCTCATTTTTTGAGACAGGAGCATGGTTTAGAGGAATAAAGGAGGAAGAGCTTTACTACGTCTCTTCTTCCACCTATTTCTTGTGTTATTTCTCCAAGCACTTTGTACTAAGAGCTTTCTCTTAGTGTCTAAGGGTAGCAATGAAAATGCTTGTGAATGATGAGCAGGTCAACCATGCCTCCTGTAGACTCTTCCATGTACTTAGTGTCTGGGACATGCTGCCACCAAGTGCTGGGAAATTCTAGTTGTGGAAGTCAGCCTGGTCTCTATCTGATATTCCCAGACACTGCAGTGAGTAGCCACCTCAGTGCAACAGACTGGTCAGGTATTTGGGGAACTCTACTCATGTTGCACTGTGAAATTTTTTATAAGTTATGCTTGGCTTTGGCTCCTGTGGAGGAAGGCTTGGGTTTTGTGTGTCTCAGCTCCAGGAAATCTTTGGCATGCAGTTGTTAAGATCCTGAAAGTTGAGCACCTCATATACTCACCTGCCAGTATTTTTTTTTCTACACTTTCTCTATATGCAAGTTTGTTGACTTGGTCCAGTTGGTGACAGAATAATTAAACACTGTAAATAGAAATACAAACACACCTTAATAAAAAAATCTGTTGATCTGAATTCTCCCTGCCGTACTCAAATATCTTGAATTAGAACATCTTCCAGCTCTCTTTTGCATCACTAAAACAAAGTGTTATATCAGAAAAAAATTCTCTTGGAACATATGGGTGAGATTCAGACTGAATAGACTTGCTTTGGTTGATCCATTGGAAATCATGGGTCTTAGAACCCGTACTCCAGATTTCATTTTAGAGATTATTTCTCATTAATTCTCCTCCTCTTGCTTTCTTCATACTTCTACATACTCTTCTCATGGAAGGCTGAGGAAAGATATGAGCACTTCTGTGTGTCAACAGTGGAGCCAGACAGAGCTCAGTATGCAAAGTACAATTACATCCTCTGGAAATATGCATGTATTGTGCTTTACCAAAACTAAAGTGCATGTATGGACCTCTTGTAGGAACTAACAAAATAGTGCCTAAAATCTGCTAAGTTTTCATGACAAGGAATGGAAGATTTTTTTTTTTTCTCTGATTGCATTTTTCTTTCCCAAGAATATTGTTTCAGGACTTGCTTTGTCTTCTTGAAGTGACACTGCGAGTTGCAATATGGTGGGACATTCTATTTCAGCTTGTCCGGGGTGGTTTGTTGGTGGTTTTTTTTTTAACTAGAGTGCTTCCCTGGAACAGTGAATTCACAGGCTTGCCACTGAACATTGCAATGCATGTTATTATTCCCAGGAGGAATAATAGTCTCAGACAGGCTAGTATTATTATGTGTGGTAAATCAAAAACATCCCAATTTGCTGGCAGAAAAGCACCTTGGGTGTACACTCTCTGTGTTATCACTACATTTGCATTCTGGCAATCCTCTTCAAAATTAAATGTTCTTTTAAGTGTTCTTCAAAAACTGACCTTGACTCTTGAAACATATCCTCAAGGAGACTATCTGTTTGTACCAGAAATTTCATTCTTATCTTTAATGTTTAACTTCAATGGAACTTTCATATTTTTTTTCAGCTGTGTGATAATAGAATGTTGGAGAGAAGTACTCTTTTCCCAGTTGAAGTAAAAGTCTGCAACATATATTTTCAAATAATCTAAATAAGCTTTCCCACAGAAATCTGAAATTTGTTTAGTGCTTATTATGGTTTTAGACTAACAATGTTTCAACACCAATATATGCAGTCACTTGCTTCAGTTTTTATGGCCTACAAAATCAAAGCTGTAATGTACAGGGCAACATGAATTGCAGTGGTCTGCTCTCCTGAAAACCAAGGAAAATTATTCTGGAGAAGCAGTTTTATGTAAGACACAACTTATCAATGAATAGTGAACACCTGAAATCCCTGAGGTTAATTATGAAAGTTAGCTACAGCCCTATTAATATTTAAAGCTCTTTTTCATTCCTTTTGTGTCTAATCAATGTATCTTCTGTCAAAAGTGATTATCATAGTGTTTACATCCAGTTCCTGAAAATTCTCCATTTAGTTGGAGTCTTGAAGTGACAGGCTTTTTTAATTCTGCAATTTGTTGCTGAGAAGATGCCCTAAAACGCACACAGGTAATAAATGACTTCCCATAGCAAAACAAACATGCTTCAGTAAACTCAATCAGAATACTACAAAGCATTTCTGTTCGCTGGACTGAATGTTGTCTTTCTTTGTAAAAAGAGTATTTATTTTTCACTGATTGTGTATATGATACATAGAAGAACAGAAAAACATTGTGACATATTAATTTAACTTTTTACTTGATTTACCTGAATTCTGCTCCAAGGTGTAAAATACAGCGGTGACATATATCTAATTTAAACTTTATTTGAAAAGTTAAAAATTGGACTGCAAGATGCCAACCTGATCTGTCTCTAGCTGTGAATTGTATTATCAGATTGTATTTATTTCTCTCTCATATTTGTTGTCTTGAAATATACATCAGTTTCTCCAGGGAACAACTGTTGGCTGCAGATGGTTCACAAATGGTATGGAATTATTATTTACATTTTCCACTGCTTTGTTTTCTGACTGGATAATTTCTCAGCAAAGCAAAATCTGTTCCTGCAGACATTGGCTCATCTGCTTAGCCTCACTACTTTAGTCCTGTTTAGGTCCTGAGGCACTTGATTGTAGGAAAAAGCGAGGAATATCTTGGAGGTTTGTGAGCTAGAACATCAAGAATAATAAATTGAAGGGGAGATTAATGATGGAATATGAATTCTGAGCCATATTTCTGGCAACTATTAAAGCATCTGATCAAAATTAACAGTTGTAACTACTCATTTAATGAAGATGATTTACAAAAGTATTTATGGAACAATGTAAACAAATAGGCTCAAACAGAGACAAAGAAATATGTTTTTTAAATCAAATCAATAGCTAAAGTAAACATTTCTAAAACATATTTACCCCAGGCCTCTGCAAGATAAACCTGGTATGTGTAATATACACATTTAATATTTATATTCATATCATGATCAAATTAGCATGTCATGAACCAGTAACAGAAGGAATAGGAAGGAAATTCAGACATTTGATGCCAGAAAGAACATTGCATGAAGTGGAGAATGAACATCCAAAGCAAGCGAATGAAAAATATCCAAACACACTGCGAATCGGACATACCATGGACACTTTGGAAACACAGCAACAGCAACAATGGAAACTTTAATTTAGACTTTGTTTAGCTAGAACAAACAACAAAAGCAAGACCAATTTAATTAATTAATGAAAGAAAGATGTTGACTGTTTGGAACATAGCAAAGGCAAACCAAAATAATTGAACAGAACGGGAAGGAGAATTGTTTCTAGTTAGTGTATCTATTTTTACACATTGTATGCTCAACACACACAAAGCTTTATAAATAATTATCTCTAATGGGAAAACTCTAAGCCAACTCAGTGGGTGTTAAAGATGTGAGGCAGCATGTTTGACTCAAATCTCCTTACATATAACTATTTGATATCCAACAGTTACTGTGCTTGTACTGTCACGGTGCATAAATACATACCTTGCAGCCTGGTGCTTTGAATCACACAGAGTGATGAATTTCTCTCGTTGATTCTACTGTGTCAAGAGGTAAATTTCACAGCTTTTACAAATATGTCAGGATTTGATGAAAGCTGCAACTTACACAAAGTCATAGTAATGTTTCCAGCACGTTTTCCTATGTTTCTCTGTTTTCATTTTCAATTTTGGTTTTGTTTTCATTTCTGGAAAAGAAAGTCACTTTGTCTTTTTGTGTTGTAGTATGTATTCCCACTGCTCTCTATTGAATATGAGATGAGGTAATACTGCCATGCAAGAAATATCTTCTCATTTCAATCCATTGTATTAATCATTAATATGAATCGCTAAGTCATTATATAGTAACCCCAGGAGCTTTTTTTCCCCATTTCCCGTCTCCTTATGCAAATCTATTTTAATATTGGTACACTCACAGGGGGGCTGTGTTGAAAATCCTTGGGTTTTTTTTTAGACTCTATTTTCTGTCTGCTCATTTTCCTAATAACTCCTGTAATAAATCCAGGGCTATGGGCTGACCACTCTTTTTTGTATTTATTGGGCATGAGAGAGGGAGTCCTTTCAGACTGTCCTTCTGCACTAATAATGGGAAACATCTAAGGAGGAGCTATTCCACTCCTGAGACTGCTTTATCCTAACCTGTCTTCCTCTCAGGTATGCAGAAGTCACTGTTATAATGGTGAGAACAAAATTAATTTCTTTTTTTATTTTAATGTATCTTCTGCTTTCTGAACTGCATGGTTCAGCTCAGTCACCGTGTGGGGTAATACTTGTGAAGAAAAGTAAGAGATTCTCTTGTAACCATTTGACTCCAAGTACTGGCATTTTGAGGAAAACTGCCAAATGTGATTTCATAGTACTGCACCTTAAAGCAGAGTATACTGGCAGAGGGAAAAAGGGTTGGAGGTCACACAATCTTTGTCTCTCTCTTCTCCTGCACTAAGCAACTTCCATGCACTTTGCCTTTCCTGGCCAAATGCCAAGTATTGCATATTAGCAAGTTGTAGACAAGAAAGCTTGTGGTGATATTTTATAAACCACTTCTACCTAACATGCATGGGAGATAGATGTTAGTTTCAAAGTTTTGACCAGTTACAAGGACTTTTGCAATTTTTTGTGAAACAGAAATAAGCAATTGAATTCCTCAGTTCAGTTTCATCCTGAAGTTAGGAGAGGGGTGAAGGGAGAACCTTGTGAAAGAAGTTAATTTCATAAAGTTTTGTGTCCATAATCTTCAAGAATTTGTTACAAGTTTTCATTAATTTTTAGGTTTTCCTTTGTTGGTAAGAAAATTTATCACCAGCCAAATAATCAGCATTCCTACCTGAATTCCTAGCAGTCCAGGATTTCCTGTACAGCCTATGCAAAAGGAAAAAGTAAGTTGGTGAGAACATTGTTCTCCTTATTAATTCAATTAATTGAAAATATAATGAATTTTCATGATTCAAATACCTTTTATATGGCACACAGAACAGACACCAGTACATTTTCTATTGCAAACAACTATCAACAGCCTAGCCTAGTTCTCATGCATTTTCCCCAGGAAGCTAAATTAAGGATCTTTTTATTTTAAATGCAAAGGCTTTTTTTATTGTAGTAAGAAATAGGAAAAAAGAAAAGTAGGAAATCAACCCACTGGCACAATATTTTTTTCACCATATGAAACAAATACCTAAACCAGATTTTGAACGTCAGAATATCAGACCTTCAAGTCATCAACTTTTAAAGTCACTACGCAACATTAATTAAGGAACATTACAGTTACCTTAAGAGAAAAGTAAAATCCTTTCCTCTTCCAAAAAAAAGAATTAGATTAGATTAGATTAGACTAGATTCCGTCTGCTGATTCTCTCTCTTCCGTACTTCAGATTTGTGCCTACATACCTGTAACTATGTGCAGTATTGTTATATATTTTTAAAGTCCTATCAGCTTTAAAAGTCTTACTAGAAAAGAAAACTATGAATACAAAGTGTTGAGCTAGAGGCAGCTCTTGGTCCACTGGACTTTGTTCAACTATTGTCTCAGCTTCCATAGAGCCCTCTGTTAACTTCATGGCTTACTCCAGTTCAAAGCACTGCCTACACTGTTGCTTCCCAAATACTGAAGTGCTTGACAGAGGCTTGTTGTACAGGATTGATATGGATTGTTTTCCCCTCATGAAAACTTAGACTGTTATACCACAGTAACTGCAATGACATTAATGTAAATGACATTACTTTGCCAGGTTTCGAGCAATTTTCTCATTTTCTAACCTTGCAGACCACAAAAATCCATTTAGCTCCCCACAGAATATAAATTTTAGCGTTTGCACATGGATTTAGTTCACAAATGAAAGTTTCCTGTTCAAAATCCTCAAATTCTCTCCCCCAAATTCAGGCAGAATACCCATGAAGGTTCAGAGAAAATCTGCAGAGCACTCCTCTGAGATTAAGTATAGGAAATGTTACAGGACCATCTAACACAGGATGGAATAAACTATTTTTATAGTGATGAGTGCAGTAGATCATTGATCATTGTACATAATCAGCTTTTTCTAACCTACCTGCAAGGCCTCCAATGTCTATATACAGTCTGGCACAAGGCACAGCCTGTTCACAGTAACTCACAGCACCCTTTCATTACAGTAATGATCACAAAGCTGGTGAGAAGATGGGCATTAATAGAAGATTAGTGGACCCTTCAGCCTATTCCAGTTCACCATTGTCTGGGCATCCTGCAAGACACTCATGAGATGCCATCCCTTCATCATCATCCCCCCACATAATCCATTGCCTGCTCATCCAAGGGCACTCATTCATTCACTGAATTAGGATGCTTCTATGCAAACATGAATGCACAGAAGGTGAGAAGTTGGCACAGAGCCAACACAGCTCCGGGGGAAGCTTGACATCCAATCCTACTTATAGCTGATCTTCACCCACTAGAAACAAATGGGCTAAATGATCCCTAGAGGGCCTTTCCAGACCCCTGTTTTTATGTCTGCCTCCCAGTGTATCGTCTTCCAAAAGTTTTGCTCTCCTTGTCAAAGCTGGAATCATCAGTTTCCAAAATGTCAGGTTTCAGATCTTCCCAGTCCTTTAGACAATCACTGAGGAGTTTGACAAATGATGAAATAAGGCTAGTGTCAGAATTCAGAGTGATGTAAAATATTAACTAATAGGTGTTTCTTCCAGTTCCTTACACTAAGCATATTCAAATAAATTCATAGACCTCTACTGCAAATGAGAGAATGAAGACAAATGTAATAAAGTGTTTTCTGCAGAAAAGACAAAGTGGAAATAGATGCTCTCCTTTTACCAGTCAGGTTGTTTACTTTGAGAAGAAGTAAACAAGTTCACCTTTTCATGATAGGGGTTCTGAAGTAAAGCAAAATGTTCTTTAGTTAACCTGTAACCTTCTCTCCATGTACAACAGTGAATGCATTGACTAAAACTACAATATAACTATATACTTTGAGTAAAAGAGTAAATCGGTAATATTTAAAGAGCATTTAGATTATTTGGGTTTAAAAGTCAATTTAAATATATACTGTCATTCAGTAAATGCATACCTATATATTGGCATTCAGCCCCAAAGCTTATTGTGATGATACTTTTCTAGACTTTGAAACACGAAGGAAAAAAAATGGAAAAAGGAAAAAAAATGACCGACTAGGGAGAAACATAGTAAAAATTGCAAAAATTTTTGAAAAGTTAAAATACAGTATCAAGAAGCATATGGACAAAAATGCAATGTTACACACCTTTATCTTTGACCAAGGTTCCTTTGTGTAACTCCCCTGAACGAGCAGGGAGTTACACACCTCTGATACCCTTGCAAAAACCCCAGGGAATGAATGGACTGTGTGCTGCTGAGGCTCATATTCTGCTGTGCTGTGAGCTTACAACTCAGGCACTGAGGTCATGGTCTGAGTGTACAGAAAAGTCAGGTTTAGAGTCTGTAGTGCAAGATCAAAACTTCCGCAGGAAAAAGACAGCATCAACGCCATGCTGCGTGATCTT
Organism: Florisuga fusca; assembly: GCA_038090715.1. Taxonomy (NCBI): domain Eukaryota; kingdom Metazoa; phylum Chordata; class Aves; order Apodiformes; family Trochilidae; genus Florisuga; species Florisuga fusca. The sequence continues at coordinate 5,207,625 of JAAWXA010000042.1, forward strand.
AATTTTTACAAAACACTGTTTGCACAACCACACCTGATCTGAATCAAAAATATATTACTGGGAGGTAATGTGGAAATGCATTCAAGTGTTATTGACTGGGATATTACAGCCTAACCCAGACATTTGTCAAGCACTGGGATTCTTATTCCTAATCAATGCGAGAAATTAGGAGGGAAGCAAACTAAAGCAAACAAAATATCTTTGAATAACGTGTAGTGATTTAAAAATCTCTGAAAACCTAGAGAGATGTGTAGAAATTTAAACAGAATTTGACTGTCTTCACAAACACTGGGATGGAAAAGACAAGATCTAAAACTCTCACAGAAATGGAGGAATGCTCTACTTCATGTTAAATGAAATGAGAGACATGTTCTTAATCACAGAATAGAGAGAAGATACAAAGCTTTCTGACTCACAGAGAGCTGAAATACCTCAAATCTTGGAGATCATTTCTGTATAGCAAATCATGTTTGAAGTCTGAATTAGAACACAGTAAGCTATAGGAGATCCAGTTTCAACCCTTTAAAAATTTACTTAGATTTTTACTTCAAAGAGGTGAAGGCAATTTTGACACCGAAGATGCAAAAGAAGATGAATTACTGCAATAAGGGAAAACAAAAGCATGTAGAGATGAAAATTAACCTGCATGAAACAGTTCCATGCATTGCAATAATCAAGAAAATGCCTGGCCTACAGGAGAAAATGTAGAAATTGTAAGTAATTACATCTCTTTCTGTGAGTTTACTGGTGACAGGAGAGTTTGAAGAGAGAATGAACAAACGGGAATTTTTGGACATCATTGCAGCAGAAAATTAATTAACCACCAGTCCAAAAGCAAATGAAACATTTATTCATTTTAAGTTGGACACAAGTGCACAAGCCTGTGTGCAGACAGAAGCCGTGGTATTATCACTGAAAGAAAAGCCAGTTGGTAGAAGGTAAATGGTTAGGTTCAGAGTATTATAGGAGTGATCTTTTCTTTATTAAAAGGGGAAGAAAAGTAAATATGCAGCAAAAAATTACTTGGATAGTTCACAATTTTTAATTTTTTTTTTAAATTGTCTTTTTGAGATGATGCATTTACTAGAGAAACAAAATATTGAGGAAGAGTTTAAGGATGCTTTCCAGGAGATATCATATTTCTCGAAGAAGTATATGCCAGGCCTGACAGAACTGACATTTCACACCTCCAGAAAAATTCTGCTTACTATTAGTGATCCACACATCTTAGTTGGCAGAAATAAACATGTGAGCAAGACCAGAAGCTTTGTATTGTTCCAGACAGTACAGTAAGTCATAAGCACACTTGAAGGCTGCATTTGCCCTTCCAAATTCTGCTTTCAAAATACAATTTACAGAATATCTTTCTGACCTAGTCCATGTTGAATCACTTCTTTTAATTACTACAAATAACGACTGTGTTTTATCTTTCAGTTGTCAGATTTCTTGAGGAAAGTGTTCTCCATTCCTCTTAATTATTTTTTCACAGAAAAAAAAAAAAATATAGTCTTTATTGGGAAACCACTAATTAAGATCTTCTAAATTGCTTCTGCAAAAGAACTGTGTACTGCTTTCTACACCTCTAGCACCTGATTTGTGTGCTCAGAACACATGCTTCATTAGCCCCTTTCACAAGCTAAGTGTCTGGTGTTCCAAATGTAATGCAAATCACTTTTTAATGGCCACATTGACTAGATAGGAAACGCTTTTGTTGGAGCTGTGTCTTGTAGTTAGTTAAGCCAATTAGCATGTGATAGAAGCACTTCTGGAAACATAAAGCCCAAGAATAGCTCTCAAGAGAAGGTGGAAGACTATCACGCAGACAGAAATGTTGTAAAAGAGAAGGGGAATGAAGGGAGACCAAGTTGGAAAATAATTTCTAAATGTATTCACTACTTCTTGTACTTTACAGCGGTCTCAGATGGACTTCTGTGAGAAACGTTACTGTGAGGGAGAATCCTCTTACTATGTCTTTGTGTAAGGAGATAAAACTGGACTTTTTACTCAGTAGAAGACTGGCAATAACATTTCTACTGAGATTCTGCTTATATCATGAAATTATCTGATTTATCCATTGCACACTTGACTTCCTTCCAAGAAAAGATTTTTGACTGCTTGATGTCAGCCGAGGTGGCAACCCATTCCTTGCAGGTTGGGTCTCAGTGGCTTCTGTTCACTGGGGGGTCAGGATCTACCTTTCAGCAAAGTGAAGAACCAAAAGGATTCTCCAGCCTTTAAAATGGAAATTCATCACATTCCTTTTAGCACTCTTTCTCAAGGAGATGGGTAACACAGACATTTTATAATTTAACTATGTGCTAACCTAGAAATGTGTAGTGTACATAAAGTCTCAGGAAGAATTTTTTTCAGTCTTTCAGAAATTCTACTGAATAGTCTCCATCCATGGCTTGAAACATGTACTGACCAAGACGTAAATTACAATAAATTTGTTCCAAGTTTTCTTCATACTTGTCCTTTATTTGCTGGGAATTTCTCAGTGCTTTTGAGAAACATGCCATTATGCAATGTAAAACAACAAAAAGAACTTTTGCAGTCCAGCCTCATACATTTAGAAAGTTGTTATTTCTTGCCACTGGCATATCCTGTTATATTCCGGACTGAAATATTCTCAAACAAAAGAAATCTTACTGTCACATATGAAGTAAAACATGTTTAGAATGAATGAATGTTTCAATTGCTATTGATAGTCTTTTTTTTTTTTTTTTTCTAATTAATAAGAGGAAAAGTTTCAAATCAGCCAGGGGGATTTTGAACAAAGAAAATGTAATTTTATGCCTATGTTACACTCATGCTTTCACTGGTAATTTGCTAGTTTCTCCTGCAAACTTTAGCCTAGAAAACTGCTGCCCATTTCATATTTCCCCCTGTCCAGTTTTGGTGCATCTTTCCTCTTTTTCTGTGTTTGTGCCCTCTCTTCCTCCTAATCTGAATATACACATTATAGTTTAGCTTAATCAATCATGAGCTTGTAATTGGATTTATGAGACAGGAGCTGATGCTCCCTGACTGATTGTGGAACAGACAACTTCTGCAGGAGGAAACTTTAGACTTTTCTAGTTCTTCAGTCTTCATCTCAAAAAGAGGTGGTTCTTTCACATATCTAAAGACGTCTTGCAAAACCAGGCTCTACAGTTGCTCCACAGCTGCTTCTCTATTTCTTTATCTAAGCATACCAGAGGGGCCATAACCTTTTGATCCATAATCTTATAATACTCAATAGCAATAGCTAAAAGTTTCTGTTCCTCACCCTTGATTTGGGTTTCATAATGGGGTGTTTCTGTTTCTCTGACAGTAAATAATTTTTTAAAAAAATAGGAATGTGTCCTATTAAAGATCATAGATGTCCTTTAAAAAGATTTTTTTTAATAGGAATATGTCCTAATCAAAGAAGTTATAGTGAAGATGCAAGGTGGTCTTGAGTTTTAAATCCCTGAAATTCCTATATCTGTTTATTATGCAACAGTTAATTTATTTTCCTTATAGAACAATCCTTCATTTTATCATTCCGTTCTGCAGAGCTAAATGCTTTTTACTTACATTGACTTGAATGAAAATGGAGGTGACTCACTCCATTACAGAATTCTAAGCAATATTGGGTAATTCACAGTTGGTCTCTCACACCTTGCCTATATACACTGTTAAATTGGATTTGAAACAAATGTACTTTCTATTACCCAGTCATCTATCAGATAAAGTCTTTCCATTTTTAGAAAGACTAGAAAATTCTGAGCTGAACCTCTGTTCTTCACTATGGGATGACAGTGTGAATGAGTTTGGAGATTCTTCTCATGGTGCAATACTTTCTGTAAACCAGGATGCTAAGACATATTGTCCATATAGCTGTTTTGTTACCTACTGACAAGCAAAGATGTTTGAGAATACAAATGCACTGCATGAAATCACATTAGGGAAAAAAACCCACTTGCTTTTAATATCAGCTTCAATTAGAAACAGACTTAGAGGATTAAGGACGAAGAGTCTGGAAGAAAATATTTCAACCTGCTGAGTGGGAAATTAAAATCAACACAATGTAAACATCACCAGCAAAATAGCTCACAGTATTAAAAGCTACTGACCTGTTATATTAACACAATTGCGTATCCATGCTTGAATGCAGCAGCTGCACATCCAGATAAGATATGGTGTAGGTTTTATATTGGAAGGAGTGGGAAGTAGATGAGGGTCATCCCTATGGAATCACTGCTGCTGGTTTCCTCCCTGTCCCTCTCTAGCACTGCATAGCTGCAAGAAGCTGAGCAAGAAGGGGTTTATGCAGGTGGCAAAGATCATTGTCCAGACTGAAGAGAGAGATTCAAGGATTATGTGAGTGATGATGTGTATTTACCCCTGGGAACTGGGTGCTCTGACAGTTCAGCACACCCAGCACCTGCTGTTCTGGAGAGTGTGCAAACTAATTTGGATGGTGCTTCTGCACAGCAGACCTTACATAAACAAATGTGTGCCATTAAATTTCTGGCTCTCTTTCTGCCTTTTGAGTCTAAAGGTTGAATTAAACAAATGTTTTATTCCACAGTGGATTGCACCGCTATGATATCTTTACTTCCAGATGTCTCTGTTTTCTAAAGCTTCCTATTTGCAATTAATCTTTCTTTTACAGACTTCCCAGAAGAGGTTTGAGTCAATTTGAAATGTGGATGCAGTAGGATAACTGGAGCCATTTGACTGTTCATTGCGTGCAGTTTCATCTAGCAAAAAATCTGTATGTTGTATGTAGCTACACTTGAGGACCAGAAAAAGATGTAATATTCCACTCAAACCTACCTATCTTATCTCTGTAGAGACAGATTTCTGATTTCATGCTGATTGAGAAGGATGAGTGTAAAATTTCTCAGATTAAGATTTAGGAATATGACAGATTCAGTTTTTAGTGGCATTTTTCAGTACATCAGCAGCAGCCCTCATCCCAGACGAGGAATGCTTCAGATACCACTTAAAGCTCAATAAAGAATTCTCCTTCCAAATAAACTGGACAAACTATTGGATAGGCTGACTGCACCATCACATAGTAGGCCACTATAAGACAAGACACATTTTGGTTTAAAAAAATCAAACAACATAACCACAGGAAGATTGCTCTTTATCTCATGGACACACATTTGCAGTAAAACTTCAAATTGCTCAAGGGAGCCTTTTGGTCTATTCACAGACTATTTCATTCTATGCAGGCAAGTGATAAAAAAGGTTTCAATATTCTTCAATCTTGTGCCTTCTGCCATCAGTATTTTATAACTCTGTACATTTCAGTTTCTATGAATCCTGATTTTCTGAGTTCTCTCTCACTTATGAGTCAGGAAAGATTACCAGCTGAGTGACTGGCTTTTAATTACTGACTCACTTCACATTAGCTACTGATCTGCTAAAAGTCAATAGACAAATCACAGCTTCTTTTGAACTGCTGCATGACCTACATGGAAAGAATTCTATGTTTGTTAAGAACCTGAGACATGCAGCTCAGTCAGGACCAGTTTAACATCCATATATGAAACTTGGGTGTTGCATGAATTATAGCAATTGCATGAATTAAGCAATAGGGTGTTGCTTTTGATTATAGCCCAGGAAAGAAAAATTGTCAAGTATATAGTTGAAGGAAAAGAATTATCAAAAAAAATTATGCTCTTAAATGCAAACAGTGCAGAGGAATGAAATACCCAGAAGATACGAAATTGTGTTGAAGCCACGAAGCTAGATGCTGCTCTGCTGCTGTGGACATGCAGCTTTAATGAGATGTACAGGTATGTATATGCACACCTAATTTTAGAAAGGATATTATCCAGTTTATAGAACCTTCCAAGAGGTTTAGCTGGGGACCATATACTCAGAAAGATCAGATCAGGTCATAGATGGTTGTTTTCTTAGTCCTTATTGGAAATGTTCATCACAGAACACGCCTCACACAGAGAAGTCTTGAACCACCCTCATTGTTAACTAAGTGGTTTACATTAGATTCCTACCTCGAGGAACTTTCCATTGAGATAAGCTCTTAGTTTAAGTACAAATTTAAACGCGTGGGACCTGTCACAAAAGAGTAGGAGTTTATTCAAATTAGTGAATGAAGTTTACAATTTTTAGTTAATTTAAGATGAAACACGACAAGGAGGGGGAAGCTGAAATAGTGAGACTTCATATGGCCTACATGTGATTGTTGAAGAAGAATTGAATAAATCAGTGAGACTTTCTCATGTGACAAGCCCTACAACCTCATGTAACTCAGGTGGGTTAACTCAAATACAGACATTACATCTAGAAGGGGAATTTTAACTCTGAATATGGAGTTTTGTATGTACTGGCAAATCCAGATGCAGTTGATTCTTTTTTTTTCTATTTGAGTTTTGGTTGGTGGGTTGGGTTTTTTGAGGGGTTTTTTGGGTGTTTGTTTGTTTGTTTGTTTGTTTTTTTTAGAGGAGAGAAAGCAGCTAAAGGGATTCACAGACTAAACTTTTATTTCTCATTTCTGGCAAGGTAGAAAGGTTTGGCTTTGTGCTGAGAGACGCTCTGCTTACATTTCTGTTCCTGCAGAATCATGTGATATACATTATAATTTTTTGAGGCCAGACTTTGGACTGTGAAATCATCTCTGGAGAAGATCACAAGGGAAAGTATATATATCCCAAACAAAGGAGTGTAACTGTCTTGGTAACACTCCACCACTGATATACAGATGTTACAAATCATGTTTATATTCATAAATATTCATTGCCTGAACAGTAGCAGGCAGAGAAATTCAGAATGGGAAGCTTAACAGGAATAATCTTGCTATCTCTTTAAAGTTATTATTTTATTTTAAAAGTGCAGACTAGTAATCAAAAGTAACTGCACTGTCTTAGTGCACTGCTTGTGCACTGACTTGCACAAAGCCCTAAAGAACTTTGACTTGTATTTTAAAAGACAGAAGCTGATACGTAACAATCACACACAATTTTGCTTCATATCCTGGATAACCCATCTATCCTCCAGTTGTGATAGACATTTGTAATAAGTTTGAATAAAACAAGTTTTATTGGTCAGTTTCCATTTACAGTTCTTGCTTGGAGGGTATCTTGATGTGAGCAGTTTCTTTCCAGAAAGAAAATCTCTCTGCTAGTGCAACATACCTTTTCCCTCTATACTTCTCACAGTATGATATACCCTGTGCATGCCCAGTCTGTGGGCCAAAAGAAGTTCTGCACAACCACTCCTCTTTACAGGTTCTCTAAAGGAACTATTTCCTTCTCTCTCCCCTACTGTGAATGTTTTCTTTCAAAAATAAAACTATCTCAAAAACAAACCAACCAACCAAAAAAATAATAACCCTACGAGCAAACTCTAGGCACAGTACATAGCTTGAAATTTGTCTTTACGTCTTCTCATCCCTGGGCTGCTCAGACACTCTGCAGTATATACAGTGTGAGGACACACAGCACCAGGATTCCTGGGCCAATCTTTCTCATGAATCACAATGCAGGCCGGAACCATCTGTTGGATGCAGCTTTGTCCCATGAAGAGCTTTATTAGCTCTTTAGAGGTGCTGCACAATTAAAATCTCCTTTGGGGTCTTACAAGAATCCTGAGGCGCCCTTGAACATTTTTTGATAGTAGATGGAGCAGGACTGGATTTAAAGCACAAATGAAGGACTAACCTACATCCAAGTTATGAAAACATTTCATGAACTTTGAGCTCTTAACCAGGCTGAGAGTTTCAGGATTTAGAAATGTTCTTGTCTTTTTCCTGGCTCTCTTGATTTTTTTCCCTTGTCACTTAAGAGGGGGAAAGGAACAGGTAGAAGATGAAAACTGGCAAATGTCAAAGCTGGGAATTTAAAGGCAACACAAATTCTTTCCAATATTTTGATTTGAATCAAATATTATTTTTATTTCTGAGGCTCTATCAAATATGAAATGACATAGTCCAGGCCTTGCATGACATAAAATGTGCCTGGAAGAGATATGAAATGCCAGAATCTATCATAGGGTCCTAGACAAATGTCACAGTCCCAGCTACTGAATCTGACTTGACATTGGGTTGTGTCATACCTTCTAGGAAAGGATATAAATTACTGACTGGACAAGAAAAAAGAAAGGTAGCCTGGGAAAAGTCTTTTTTTCTAGGAAGAGGGTGAAAATGGTAGCACTGTTTATATTGGCTATGAAACTCCCATCTTCTAGTACAGTTGTCGTTTCAGGTTTGGTTTTGTTTTGTGGTGGGGTTTTTTGTTTTGTTTTGGGGTTTTATTTATTTGTCGTTTTTAAGAAAAAAAAGCCTGAAAATTGCAACAGAACACATGAGTGTGAGTCATGGATCTGGCAAGTATCACTTTGTGTCTGACTTTGTATTAGTCCGTAGTGTCCTAATTTTGTACTGATGCAGTTTTCTTCCCATGGTAATATTGTAAAGTGAGCGTGAGGGTTGTATGGAGGATTGGTAGGGTGCTGGCTGAGGTGTGGATAGCATTTTGCACAGAGAAGATACTTTCTACATGCTCCTACCATGCTTATCATCTTATTCCATGCTAAATCTTGCCACTTATAAGTTAGAATTTAACAATACATGGTGTAATTTTTTTTGTTTGGTTGTTTTTTTTATTTTTATTTTTTTTTTAAACAGAACGACATTACAGATAGTATGTTTCAATTACTGCACACAATATTTGTCCTGGTAAACAGTAGATGCAGACAGACATCTGGAGTTGCAATAAAGAGCATTTCAGCTGAAATTAGGTATTGTCATCATAAATCTGTGAGAGAGACACACACCCTTTTATACACCCTGTTTTTTTCTAGACTCAAGTGGCTTATTGTGCTACTAGTTACAAAGTAGTCCAAGCTAGCGTTGCAGAAGAAGTATTCTACGTTGCTACACTGAAAGAAAGCCACATGGCTGTCAGGGTGCTCTGCTTTTCCTGAGTTTTCTACGCCTATAGCACCACAGAAGCAGCAGAGGTCACCGCACACCAGATCCAGCAGCCGCCGCCACTTCAGCTCCAAACTGGGCTGGGCATCCCTTCCCGTAGCGTTTACTCAAATTGATCTAAAAATCCCTTCTAGAGGGATTTTTAAAAAAAAACCCTTCTAAAAATCCCTAGTTCTAGAGATCAAACGGCCACATATGGTGGGAGGAATGTTACAAGTGCTGCAACAATAACTAACTTCAGGAAAAAAGAACACAAACATGAAATGAATTGTAAGTAATAAAAATTTCAAGATGCTTGTCATGACTTTGAAACTTTCCTGAAAACTACCCTGCTTAACTAATAATCCTATGCTAATCCCTGTAATTTGTCCACTGCCTCTAAAAGAAATTGTAAAGTGACTGATCCATGCCCTTAAAAACTCATTAATATAAACTGAAATCCAAATGCGTTCATTTTAGCTCTGAATTAAAGCTTAAGCTCCATGCTGAGCACAATTACAGATAATATATTAACTAACATGATGCTTAGTACAGGCATCCAGCTGGTGAAAAAGAGTGTAATCTATGTTTCCCAGCACATATGCTCACAAAGTTTAAAACATATGCATTCTCTTATTGTACCTTGCCTTCTGAACAGCACACAATTCCTGCTTATACCATGGTGTACTCAGCAGTTTATGGATATTTCCATGGACAGTCTGTAGAAGAAATGCTCTCAGGCTAAGAACTATAGTAACCATAGGAATTTAATATATCTGCAAATTATAGGGAAAATTTGTGCCTTCATACATTCCATTGTGAATTGTGCTTTGATGATGTCACATCCATAACAGTGGTAAAAGCATGTAGGCTTATTTATAAAACAAATAGGATGGCATTTTCAGCTCCTCTGAAGTCAATAGAAGCTTCATTGACTTAATGAAACTGCAATTTCAACCTTATTCTTTGTATGAATGATGCTTTTGTATTAAACCTCCATTATTCTCCTTTCACGGTCATTATTTCAAGATTAGAAAAATTTTCGTGGCACCATCTAAGCAGACTGAAGCACATACTCAACTGTTTTCAGTAACTTAGAGAAAACTCCAACACAGAAAGATCCAAAATTACATATAATGAGTTTAGCAATTTTAAGAAACAGTGATTACAAAAGAGAGGTTAAATCATTGTACCTGTGCTTCCTTTACTCTTATGTAATGATTCTTCATTCTGGTATAATGTTGTTAGGCTAGAATGTCCTATTAAACAAGCTTAAGATGAACGAATATCTATCTTCAAGCTGAAGCCAAGGTGTGGCTTCATCCCATAAAGATGAGGAAATTGCAAGTGCAGCTGGAATTCAGTCCATAGGTTATGTTGTGTTTTGACACTGGTGCTGAGGCACAGAAGTCAGGCTGAGGAAGTGGGAGTGACCAAGCTCCCCTCAGAGAGGAGCCTGGTGAGAGAGTGGTTGCAGAGACACACAGACTAACTGAGATCTGTATCCACCTCTAATTTATGGAAGTTATTTAAAAAACTGTTTGTGTGTGAGGTGTTCTGACAAAGACAGTGCTTCGTATCTATTTTGCGGTTGAGAGCAGAAGAGCTGTGAAACCACCTGTCTCCAGTGTTTTTTGTTTGGCTGTTGCAGTAACCCCAGGCTGGACGCTGCTGAAACATTCCTTTAAAATGGAGGTAAAGCTGGGATCAGTGCAAAGTCTGTTAACAATCAGTTTAGACTTACAGAAATTAGCTAGTGGGATGTCTCTCCTAAAAAAAGAAAGGGGGGAAACATGTCTGGTTTTCTACTGAAAAAATCTGACTGGATACCTAGTGTATACACGTGGGATCTCCACACAGAGATTTTCTTTAAATGATAGGTTGTCCTACACACTCATTTGCTGACAGGGTTGACAGGAGGAGACATGTTTCCTAGATGGGGATTAAAGAAAGACAGGACAGGCTACAGGAGAAGTGAATTGGATGGGGCTTAGGGAAATGGCAAGCATCCATTCTAGCCACAATTGCTTTAGGGCTCTGGTATTATTATTTCTGCACTGCCTGTTTGGACTTTTATTAGGGTCAGGCAGAGCCAGAGGAAATCCCATACAGCACAGGTACAATACAGCAATGTCGCCAATAGACCAGAGGCCTTGCCTGAGGCCAAAGTAAGCAGGTAAAGACAAAGTCAGCTGCTTAAGAATTTGAATAACTTAATAGTGCAGTGCCCTTTTAGGACTGTGGAAAAGCTGGGCTCTCCAGAGGGAGAGTGTGCATCCCTACAAAGAGGTCTCCACCAACTCTTCTTCTAGAAGTCTATTTTAAGGACTGTGGCAAAGAATGGGATGAGGTGGTCCAGGTGTTGTGAGCATAATTAAAAAACTAAATTACTCTTTATGATAAAATTATTAGTTTAGAATATTATATAACTCATTTTCGCAGTGAGCTAAAATTAATATGCTCAGTCTACTAAAAGTGTATGCTAGTTCTATACTGATTGCAACAGAACTTTTCTATAAACAGAAAAAAATTATTTTACATTTTAAATGATCATTCAGCCTCAGCTACTTAATTTTTTTCCTTAAACTAGGCAATACTAAAGCACTCTGCACTCATTTACTATACAATCCCTCTAACCCATATATTTATACATTACAATATTTGCAAGCAGAACATTCTATTTAACTAGCAATCTAGAGTTTCACAGCTCGCCAAGAAAATGAAAGGTTTTTGAGTAGCAGAGATTAAAAAGAAGAAGAAATCCCAGCACTGTAAATTGTAAAACTTTACACCTTACAGCTGCCAGCTGTAATCCATAAGGAGACAGCGTTCTTAGGCTCCTAGAAACATAGACTAGGCTATTTTTTTAGCAAATACTTTTTTTGTTCCTTCAGAAAGGGAAAGAAAGGTAAGGGAAGGAAAGAATCAGAACTTCCAAAACCCCAGAAGAACCCCTTACATATAGAGTACATAACACTGATGAGGAGTTATTTTCTCCTTGAGTGTGGAAGGATTGTGGTGATTTGATAAGATCTGTTAAGATTACATTTTGCTTGTTGTTACAGTAGAAATATAACAGCTGAAATGTTACACAGCCTAAGTCAGACTAAGCCTGAGAGGATTTACACAACATAGCATTTACGTAAGATAAGGCCATGGTGGTTTCTGTTTCTTTTTAACTGGAATACCTTCATCTTAATACTATCACGTTGTCTTTATCTTAAAACAGCTTTTTCTGTAAGATGAAATGCATTTTTTTTAAGACATAGCAAGGCTTAGTTTAATAACACAACTTTTTGCTAATTTTAATAAATTAGCATGAGACAGAAATCGCAATGAAAATTCCTGGGGTTACAGCTAACTTGCAGGAGTGAAACAATGCATTTAGAGTGCTGAGGGATGCTGGGCAGCACATTGCCATGATGAAACCTTCAAGAAGGGCAACTACATCCTCTTCTGAGTAAATGAGTGGACAAACAACTGCATCTTTTTTCCTCTAACAAAAGAAGAAACAATAGAAAACTATCTTGGCCATATCCAGGAGAAAAAGAGAATTTGAAACATGTAGGAAGGGAGATAAGGGAGAGACACAGGACTGATCAGAGCTCTGTACCTGTTTGTAAGGTTGGTCTGCCTGTGTCATTCAGACATAGAGAGACAACAGGGAAGAACATAGCATAAAAAACACCAAATCTGACATCACAAGTTTGTTTTCCTAATAAAAATATCACAGGGAAACCTCTTCATGATCTCGCTACTCAAAGCATGCAGATTAACAGTGGGGAATTTAGTCTTGTAACCCTTAGAGTTCATTAGACTTTGGAAAAAAAAAAAAATCTGTGTTCTTGCCAACACTGAAACAGTGAATTAGACAGGAAAGGGGCTTAGTTAGCTATGTGTTCAGTTGTTTAAAAACAGTGGCTACTTATTCAACTGTTTATTGATTGTGCCTTTTACTTGCACCCTTGCTGTCCACTGATTTTGTATTTGTTGCAGATGGGACATACTTAGATCATCTCTCCAGGCCTATACAGAGGAGCAGAATAAAAAAAATAGTAATTTATGTTTGCTATGCTTGCTCTCAATTTGCATGCACTTCAGTGCTCCTCTTTTTAACACTTACTCTCTTTTCAATTTGTGCTACAAAGCAACACTAAATTTGTAATAAAATCATACCATTTGTACTACTTTTACAAAATGCAAAATGAAATATTAAAAAAATCCCTTGTTTTATGAAAGAACTCTGTGAAGCCTCTGGACTTAGTCTGCTTTAATTCAGATCCACATAGGCAGGTTTAGTGCTAGGCAAGTCTGCAAGTAGAATTAGAAGAGAGATACTTCCTTAAACCACACTGTAAAAATTATCATCTCTTAATCTGTGGTTTTCAATTTGACTGTCACCTTATGACATTTTCTTCTAGTTAGGAAAATAAGGCAAGCATCATATGGAAAACTACTCTTACTCTGTGGTTCTTTTGGTCTGGAAAAGACTTTGTCCATAGGGAAACAGAAGCAGTAAATACAAGCAAAATTGGTATCTGGAAGTTAGGCTTGTGTTAAACTGCAGTTTGACCCAAGGATAAGCACATGAAATGTAAGATCTAAAGATCTAAATACAAGTTAGTTCTGGACTGCCTTTTTTGGCATGAAATCCTATGAAAAACAATCCCTTCATGGCACTTTGGAGACAGGTCATTAATAAGAACCTTTTCACTGTGCATGGAAGGTGCCTATTTCCTTTTAGCAGCTGATACAAACAATGTGGCTGAAAAAAAGAGACTCCACCACTACGAAGCCTGGCTATCCTTAGGGCCAGCATTTGGTAAAAATGTTTTCCTTGTAGACAATTAAAAACAAACAAACAAAACCCCATCAAAACAGCAATGTTCTAATGCTGAAATGCAGTACTTTCCTGAAGTACAGATTTTAAATACCAGTTTCCCATCAGTATCATTCTATAAGAAAGCACACTGCATTAAGTGTGAGCCCTAAAAAGCTTGAGCTATAGAATCTTATCAAAGCCAGATAATCAGTGAGGAAATGTCTCCTGGCAATAGCAAAAAGAAATCAAAGAGAACCCCGGGTGTCAAAAGATTTCAAAAGATTTCAGGATAATTATGCTATTCACATTTTAATCTTTTATTTGACACAACAGAACCACCCTCCTTGACATCACATTTCATCATTAAGTTTCTGTGGCAGGAAAACTGCATACAGAAGAGCTCTTATCCTCCAGATGAAATAATGGGTAGAGGGGTTTAAGTTGGAATCTCTTAGACTTAAGTATTTTTCTACTTAGATACTAAAGAAATCTCCAGAGAATGCTTTTACTTTTAAATAATTTTGATAAGGAGCTATATATTTTTTTTACAGAAAGCATTTTTTAACAAATTAACTAGAGTTGTAAGGGCATGGGAAAATATGCTTTTCTTAAAATTAGCCAAGCTTACTAGTTCAGCAAAAGCTATTGAACCTTTTGCTTTAATAAGTGACTACTCATGCTCAGCTCAGTAAAAAGTAATTACTTCTGTTTATCTTTTGTCTCCCAAATGGAAAATTATATCCAATTTAAAAAGATAAATCATACTGCAATAATAGTAATTATTATTATTGTTATGACTGTTATTTACACTGGCTGAATAGAGAACTTATATGCTATTGCACTTCAAAGTGTGGAAATCTACTGTCAGTTGAGGCATATGTAGTACTTTTCATCATTAAGAGCTTGAAGAAAAGTGGTGGATATACAAGCCTAGTCAAAGAAAGGAGACCAATACACTGTATCTAATTTATGTAGTCCATTCAATTTAAGGGTTAATTTGCTCACATACCACAATTTTTTGCATGTTTTAAAACTACAGCCTTATTTAAATTATTTTAAATTTGTCAGTAGCTATTCTTCTGTTTCATTTGCTCTATCCCCACAAACAGACATCATAAAGCTACACTTCAGAAATGACCCTCTTTTACTTATCTCTCAGTAAGAGGATATGAAAAATTGTGATATGTACATTCTAGAAAAGTTCAGTGTGGCACGCCAAAAAAGACAGGATAAAGACTGTGGATAAAATAGCCACACTCTTGGCTCTCTAATAATATTTTATTAGAGTATATAGTATATAAATATATCTGATTTTAGAGACCTCTTAATTTTAGAGGTCTCTTATTTAACTGTGCTGAATTCTTTTAACTTTTCACTGTTAAGAGTCCTTCTTTAGGTTTTCAGGAGTCATGAACTTCCTCTTTTCCTATAATTTTTTGCTAGTAACAAGATAAGCTTGCAGTTCACAATATAGAATCATAGAATCATAGAATGGTTTAGGTTGGAAGGGCCTTAAAGATCATTTAGTTCCAACCCCCCCTGTATGGACAGCGACACCTCCCATTAGATCAGTTTGCTCAAGGCCCCATCCAGCCTGGCCTTGAACACTCCCAGGGAGGGGGCAGCCACAGCTTCCCTGGGCAACCTGTGCCAGTGCCTTACCATTCTCATAGTAAAAATTTTCCTCTTAATATCTAATCTTATCTCCCCAGATAGCAAGGAAGATATATAGAAATAACCTGCTTGGGTCCTAGGTATAGTCCTACTTCATTAATTCTCTCCACTTTTGCAAACTGAGCATGGACAGTTTAAGAGTAGTCAGTAGATCTTCTTTGGAAAATTTCTTCTTTCTTTGACTGCTTTTCCTCCTGCTCTAAACACTGTAGTGATCTATCATTGTCAGCTTTATAATCATTTTGAGCATGGTTGCCTCTTCCTTCTTTCTATTCCATGATGTATCATTTCCAAATGATCTAGAAGTACTCACTAAAGCTGCACAATATCTCTTTTTTGAAGACTTATTGCATGCAGCTTCTCAAGCTGCATGTTTTCTGTGGATGCTTGAGTCTTTTATTACATCTCCGTCTCTTCATTTTTCCTCCTTCAGTTCACCTGTGGCCCAAGCTGTCTTATTTGATGCACTTTCATTGGGTCTCATTACACTGACATTTGTGTTTTATGGATATTTTCCTTTGATGTTGACCATGAGGTAAGTTGGTTTCCTAATGAAATGTACATCAAAGAGTTTGCTCACTCTTTAACGGATGCTCTTTGGAGAGTCATAAGGAGGCGATGCCTTGAAAATTAAATTTAAATTACTCACGAAAAGGCTTAAGCTGCAAACTGCTCATGTCAGTAAAACTTCTGGCCAATGCAAAAAGCCAGCTGGAAGGGAGAGCCAGGATCAGCCCTTGTGAGTGGGAAGATGGAAGGGATTAGTCAGGTCTTTCACAGCCAAGAGCTTTAGCAGGAGATTTTCACATGCATGCACTGTCATCAGTCTCCTCTCTCCCCACATCCTCCAGCTATCCTGGCTCTTTCAAGCCACTGCCACTTCTTTCCTCAAGCAGCAGAAGTCACCAAACCTTAGCCACATTTGCCCCTTCTGGTTGTCCTCACTCTGCCTTGGCCCACGTGCACCATCACCCTCGTGGAGTGCTCAGACTTTGCTTCATTCTGCACCTTTCTTCAGTTTCCCCTTACTCCTGTTTGCCCTGTGCTTCATTTTTACCAAATATTTCATACTCATTGACACAAACTCTTCTTTATGTTTCCCCTGGCAAAATAAGGCATTCACTGTGTGAATAATAGTGAATACCTGAATGTATGTACATGAAAGACAGTGAAAGAAAAACACAAGTAAAGAACAAGAAAAGCTAGAACAAGGCCTGATAGAGGCAAAAATATCCCCTAAATCCCTTTTTTGACTTCTCTAAGCTAGTCTGGGGGAAGACAGAAGACACTGAAACAATTCAAAGCAGGAAGCAATAGGGGAAAAATGTCAATATGAGGGGAAAAATTCAGTACTTTACTGTCACGGACTGCTTTATAATACTACACAGGGGATTGAACCAGGAATTTATGTTGAGGGAACATAAATTTAAATGAAAATTATTAAGGCATATGAATATGGGAAAAGGGAACATTATAAGGGCATTATTCACCTGGAAGAATAATGCCTTTAATCTTTTGCCATTAAACTCTGACCTGGTAAGTGATGCATTACAGAAAAATTACTTGTCTAAGAATATTTCTAGATAAAGAGTTTCAATAGTATTTTTGCAAGGGTGTAAATTTTATGGCCAAAATATGATTTTCAGAGGACAGTGAAGAAATGTGCAGGTGAATTACATAGGGTATCTGTGCTTTATAGCTAGTCATATTGATTAATCAATTGCAAGTAACATGCCTGGTAATCTTGTGTTAAACTGCAAGTGCTTTACAAATCTGGAGACTGAATTATGGTTAACTCCCCTAAAACCATAGACTGGGAGAGTTGCTAAAAATCTGTAAAAGATTTTTTTTTTAAGACCCTCCTCAACTATTAGACACAAGTCAGTTGTATCATACATTACAGTAAATAACTTCAATGAGAAATTATGATTTAGAAACAAATGCAACTATTTTTGCATGTGGAAATTAAAACTCTTCCACTTCAAATCTGCTTGAAACTAAGCAGGCAGTTGACAGTATTGCTCTATGTAAGAAGCTGGACAGTCCAACTTTTTGTGGAGAACCCCTCAAAGACCATGTAAAAGCCCTGAACATGTGGGTCCAAATCTTGGGTCATGTTGACACTTGGGTGTTACTCCATTTGCACGAGGTTACCCCAGCTGTGCTAACTACTGGTCTTAAGTTACACAACTGCTCCTGTCTGTGCTGTTCTCCTTTGGATCATATATGAGCAAATGGCACTCCATCAGTCTCCTGACTTTCATATGGATTTTGATAGCCTTTAGGAGATAAAACCATTGCTGAGGAAAGGGGACAAAGTGACACAGGCTGAGCTATGGTTTTCAAAACAAAGCAGTTTTGTTGCTTCAGGGTACTCATATATGACAGAAGCACCTTAGCAATCATGTATTTGTAGTGACAGCAGTATCAAAATAAAGATATATCATATAATGGAAATCTCCAGTCATACTCTGATCTGGCCTAACATCTGTACAGGAATAATCTTCCATGAAATGCCGGTGGCCCACAAAGCGATGCATATAAAATGCTTAAATCAAAATGCAAGCTCCAGGTAATAGCTGAAACAGGTCCCCAAGGGATCCCCTTTCTGAGAACCAATTCTGAGTCTGACAGCCTATAAAATAGAGGGAAGAAACACAGATCAATTACAATACTGATTGTGAGCTGTATCACTGAGGGATGGGACAGCTGAGGACCTACTGTTGTTTTAGGAGAATCTAGCGCTAAACAAAGTTAGCACAAGTGAATCTTATAAAACAGGTTTTACTATTAAAGGCCTTAACACAAAGGTGAAGTATTTCCAGCTGTCCCATATGAAAGTGATATGTGATAGCTAAGGTATTCATACCAGGTGCCAAGGACAGATGCAACCAGCATGATGACAGACCAAG
This sequence comes from Florisuga fusca, assembly GCA_038090715.1. Taxonomy (NCBI): domain Eukaryota; kingdom Metazoa; phylum Chordata; class Aves; order Apodiformes; family Trochilidae; genus Florisuga; species Florisuga fusca. Next base: position 5,225,941 of record JAAWXA010000042.1, read on the forward strand.
AGCTCTTGTAAATCTCTTCAGGAGTGTCCATTTATTAAGGACTTCAGCACCTCCAGCCGTTTCATGTCAGCAGATCCAACTGAGTTACTGTGTTAAAGGAGCTGATAAACCTTGTTATTGTATTACTTGGTCTTCATTCTACATTTTTGGTCATCAGGCTGATGAGCTACAGGACAGATAGTTAAGTTCCTTGACACAGACCTGATTTCAAATGCATTTTTGTTTTCTGTTTGACTGTATTCAAACATTTCTTAAGGTAAGCCTTTTCCAGCTGAGGAACAGTACAGAGAGCAGGTAAACAATGAGAAGAAAGGAAAGTGTTTGTAGAACTCCATTTATGACTGTGTGATCTTTCCACAGGAAATGGTGATACTGGAGGACAAGGACTGATGGTTGGACTCAGTGGTCTTGACAGTCCCTTCCAACCATGATTATTCTATGATTATAAGGGGCCAAATTTAGATAGACTGCATGATTCATCCTTTTTTGAACATGCTGAGAGTAGTCTGAGCCATGAATTCACATCTTACCACTGAAGTCATACTACAGTCTGTGGAAGCCATACGCTGCATTAGATGCTGGGTGTGACTGTAGTCACTTTCTCATAGTGTCTAGAGGACAAGTTTCCTTTGGCCTGGGCCTGACCTAGATATCCACTTCTGTTTCATTACAGTCATCTTAACAAATGATAGGTTAATAATAATCCTAGCAGACTTTTGTAAAGCAACTAGGCTAGTATAAAGTGCACAGCTGGGCTGAAAAAATTATTTCTTAAATTCTATCCATGTGTCACCATTTGAACATAAGGAACTAAAGAAGGAGGGAGGGCTTTCAGACTCTGAGAGGGGTGGAACACAGAGGGGGCTGTTCCCTCCCATTCCCTGCCCCTACTCTATAAAGCTCATGCAGACCCCAGACCCTCCTCTCTTTCCCCAGCTCCTCGCTGTGCTGCTGTTCCCCTGTGCTCCTTTATCCCCATCTGCCCACCTGCTCTCCAGAATCCACATCCATCATTCCAGGTGCTGGGAAGAGCCGTGGAGCCCCCCCTGATTTGGCCCCACTGCAAGGGCCCTCAGGCACCTCTCCCTGCCATCATCGAGATCAGGTTGTATATAGATACTTGTATAGATTGGTATTTCTTTTCCTTATCCCTTATGTTATTGCCTTTCCCCTGTGCTAGTAAATCTGTCTCCTATTGTTTCCAATTTCCAGCATCAAGACTCCAGCTTTTTTCCCCTTTTATCTTCCCTTGTGTGTGGTGGGGGGAACAGAGAATAATTCTGTCCTTCGGTTTGTGCTCTGCCCAAACTGCTAAGCCATGACACCTGATTATTACACATGACACTATATATAATGGAAGCACTGTGTTTTGTTCTCAGTGTTCAGGCTTGTCCTGTTTTCCCATTAAAAATCCTTACTTTGATGGGAGTAATGACAAAGCAACAAGGGCCAACACTGCTCTGGACCATACTGGCTCATCTGACATAGATGGTACAACTTGACACTGTGACTCTGCCCTACAGCATCACTCACAGCTGGGTTATGATTTTCTTTGGCACAGACTTGGCATGGAATCTCGTTAGGACTAAGAAAGCAGCTTGTAGCCAGTGAGAATGCCATGGCAAAGAAACAGGAAATGGAGCTCCAAAGGCTGGGAAGTTAGACCCATTACCCCCCTCCCCCTTGCTGAAAATCAGTCCTTCAGTTACACTGAAGGTGCTCCCTTGACTGTAGAAAAATAAAGGTTAGAAAATGAGGTTGCATCTCTAATGAATGTAAAGCATTATTTTATTCGTTTGGAGCCTTTGTACAATGAGCCATAAAAGTGAGCATGCTGTTTCAGATACATAAGGTGTGAAGAAATAATAAGGGACAGCACCTGAGATGCAAAACTAGTCCATTATGCTAATTTTATGCCAACATCCCCTGGCTCTGGTTGTTTTTGGCTAAGGATTTGTTTGGAATGATGGTGGTGGTAGTGATGCTTTTCTCTCAAATGCTACTCCTGTGTCTGAGGAATTTAATTTAAAGTCAACTATCCTATCTTAACATTATTTTGCAGTCTTATTTGTGATGCCAGAGTAGATGTATACATCTCAAGTGTCCAGCACTCATGGTCAGTTACAGCTGGTCAAGAAATTGTTATAAGAGAATCCACAGTGAAAAAACTGTCTTTAAAATTTCTTCTTTCATTTCTGGTTTTCCTTCCACAAAGGGCAGTCTTGTATTTTCAGTCTGCATAGCTTCAGGCAATTTATGCAGTAAAGAACAGTACTATTCCATTGAGCAAAGAATTCAGTGAGAGGTTTTGGAGAGCTCTGTAACTTCAGAGAGCACCAGAAAATCAGTGCTTTACAGAGGCATTGCAACACTCCCCGTTATCTAGGTATTGCAAAGCCACAGCTGCACCTCAGTGAGGAGACTTTCTCATTATTCACTGACTTACCTGCCCAGGCTATTCAGGAAAAACATAGGCCCAGAACTGTATCTGTACTGAAAACTAAGAATTTGGGAATTAATGTAAGCATACCAAGAGCTGTATGTTTTCTAGCCATATTAGTAGCTCTGCCTCTTCTTCTGCTCCAGCTTAAAGTCTTTTTGCTTTTGGGGGACTTCTGCCCTCCTTCCTTTTTTAGTGCCTTGAATTTCTTTGGCTGAGGGGGAGGGCAGGTGTCTAGCTGCACTGCTGATAAGCCATGGCTTTGTGCATCTACTGACTTTGTCCAATAAATGGCAGGATCATCCAGAAACCAAATGTGTACTGAAAGTCAAACAGGAGTTTGTGGACCATGCCTTCGGGCCACTAAAACCGTCTCAAAAAAAGCCTGGACAAAAAAATAATCTGTGACCATTGTAGATCCTGTGACAACTACTGGAGAGCTGTTACAGACAGTTTCACTCTAGGAGGGTAGATAACTTGGTACAGATCTCTTCCAGATGACTTGCAGGTCCTTCCTATTTCAGTAACTGGCAGGTGCTCCTTAGCCTTGTCGCATCTGTCTCTTAAGACTTCTTTTTTTATTTATAAAACTAGTCTGTAAGGTACACCATGAGGTTTCAGAGTATTACTGTTTCTTTTGTCTTTTTTTTTCCTTGTCCCCAGATTCCAAAGCCCTCTGATTAGCATTTTGAATGTATATCTTTATATAACTTCATTTTCACATTACTGGCTTTAGGCTGGGTTTGTCATTTGAAGCCTTCTGAAGTCACAACAGTAACAGCTTATGCATTATATCATGAAACACAGTAACGAATAACATCTTTCTTTGACAACTCTCTTGGTTAGTATTGTATTGTATAAAGGTTTAACCTGGTAATAAAAAACTTCATTCTTCCTGCCCCTGGTACCCACCATCAATTTTACAGGGCTGTGGGGTCTTCACTGAGAACCTCTTTGGGCAAGGGTACAGACTGAGGTGTCTTGCAATGATTAGGCCTTAGTCTAACTTTCCATAGTCACAGACTCTCCTTCCCTCTTTCTCTGAGCTCCTGAGATGAATTAACTTTCTGAGCAATCATTTGTACTAACTGCTTGTAAAACATCTACCTAGTAACCACCTGCAGATGAACCTGGAATGTCCCTAACCTATTAAATTATTGTCCTTTAGCAGCTGCAGCAAACAGGGATTTTCTTCTTCTGTCACCATCTACAGCCATTCTCTGTCAGGGCTACCAGATTTATCCTCTTTCCCAGCTCTGGGAGAATCAGACTGGAAGTACAAGTGACACCACCACTGTGGGACAGGGAGGAGAAAATCCACCTGAATGCTCGTTAATTGCGACGAAGGACAAGGAGGTTTTCGCTCCCCGAGTATGGTAATGGGCAAAACAGACAAAAACAACTCGGGAAGAAAAAAAAAAAAATAGCCTATCAGGAGAAAAAGAAAACATGACCAGATCTTAACACCTGGCTTCACTCCTGCCTCCCCTTCAGTAGCACAGGAGTACAGCCTTAGGGTCAGTTCCCCACACGGTGTTTCTGCCGCTCCTTCCTCCTCAGGGGGAGGACTCCTCACGTTCTTCCCCTGCTCCAATTCATGTCCCTATCACGGGAGAGTCCTTCATGACCCCTCCAACATGAGTCCCTCCCGTGAGGTGCAGTCCCTGAGGCACAGTCTGCTCCATCCTGGGCTGCACACAGAGCCACCGCTGCTTGGGGAAAAGTCACCTCCTCTGGCACGGGGTCCTCCCTGGCTGCAGATACACATCTGTCCCTCTCCATGGTCCCTCACAGGCTGCAGCTCCTTCTCTGCCCACCCGTGGCAATCCCCATCTGCAGTTCCACATCTGCCCACTGTGCTCCTGTAGGGACTGCTCCACCCTCCCTGCTTCATCATGGCCAGTTCACAGCAGGCTGGGGGGAAATTCCTGCTTGGGCATCTACTACCCCTCCTTCCTCACTGACCCTGACGTCTTTGTGCTGGCTTGGCTCTTACCGCCCTCTCTCCTCTGCTCTGCAGGTATTTTTATTTTTGCAGTTTCATTTTCCCTTTCCTGAATACATTACTCGCAGAGGTGCATTCAGCTCTCCATATCTGCTCAGCCTTGGCCAAAGGCCTGGACAGAATTGGAACCCGGGGAGCTTCCAGCAGCTTCTCACAGGAGCCACCCCTGTGGGCGCCATCCCCTGATTCCAAAACATCCACTGCACTAACCCATGACAGTCTCCAAAGCTCTAATTCATCTTTCACTGCCTTTTCCAGTGCCAAATTTGAGTGGCTGCAGTGGTAAAGAGAAATCATGTTCTGAGGCAGCTGCTGTCACACTTTCCATCTGTGATGCAACCCTCAGCACCACTAGCAGTCCTGTGCTCTGCCTTCAGCTCTAACAGGAGCTGGACCTGCAGATGTCTATCTCTGCACTCCAGGACAGACTCATACCACTCCACATGCTCAGTTCCATCAAGGGCCTATGGTTTCTTCCATGTCTGTAGGAAGGTTGCTCTCGTGAGAGAATGGTAGACAAAGGCTACCATCTTCTGTGAGAATCTGACATCTAAGGACAAAGTCTTGACAAGGAGCTGCCAAAACAGACTTGGAGAGTCCTTCCAAATATCCAGATGACCCAAAACATCTGTTCCCGTCGTTGCCCCATGCCAAAACCGGAAAGGTTCTTTTTCTCCACCCTGCATTACAGGACCCAAGAGCCAAACACCCTGATTGAACTCTCCCTCACTATCCAGATGTTTGCCCACTCCTGGGCAGGGACATAGGAAAGTGTCTCATGTAGCAGGAACTTAAGTTGTTCCTGCACATTTAGAAAGCTTTTTTAATGAGACTGAGCCTCTAAAACACACCCAGCTCTCACACTGTGAGAGCTGAAGTGAGGGTATAAAATACCAGAGCAGTTTTACTGTGAATGAGGAGGTTGCACCAAATCTGGTCTGGAAAACCAGGTCCCATAATAATTCTGGCACAGCAACAAGAAGTCTGGTGAAGCCTTGCTTGACTGCATGCTCTGTAAGGAGAGGAGTATGATGGAGGCCATAAAGCAGGCAGTAGTATGCCAATGAGACAGCCTGGCTGTCTCCTCCTTATGCACAAAGCTTGGTATTTCCTTCTTCTCGCCCTTTCATAAATCCCCACAACCAACCTTTATCAGAAGAACTATTGAAGTCCACAGGTACTCACCATGATCCAAGTCTGTGCTCCCTCTTATCAGAACTGATCATTCTCTTTTTCTTGTCTAGCCAAAAAGTGCAGAGACCAGCAGAAAAATAATTTTTTTCTTGTAGATGTTGTTTCCTGGACAGACGTGTTGAGAATAGGGATATCAAATTAAGGGTCTTGTCCAGAGGAAGGGCTTTAAGGGAAGTGGATAAGCAGCCTATATTCTATAAATACTAGGAGGTGCTAAAAGTCTACAAATGTATACTTGTGTTATTTATTTTCTGCTCAGGACCTGTTCTAGATAGGATCCCCTCTTAGTCCTGCTCTGGACCTATCTCCATGCCTCATCCATAGCACTATGAAGAAGGACAGAGATTGCCAGGTTCAGCAGTGAAGGAGAGCTCCAAGAACTTAATTAATGGCACATAGGTGCTCTTTGTGATGGAGATGCCAGGTGGGGGTACTGTGCAGGTTGGTGTACTGGTGCACTGAGTATTATCAGGTGTTCCTGTCACAAGAGATTAACAATCAAGTAGAACTGTGAAAATCTTTGCATCTTTGCAACCACATTTTTCAGTCCTTCCCATAGTGCCTGAAATACCTCCTCTATGTGCTCATGGGGTACTCCTGTCCTCACATCTCCCTGGATTCTTGCCATCCTGCACCTACAGACTGTAAGTGAGCAGCCATCCATATTGCACTGCTGCAAGCATGTCCATGCTGAGGGGGGGCAAACCACAGTGATGGGGTCAGTGTGGAAGTATCCATTGCTTGACAATCTCAAGATGAAGCCCTAGATTTTGATGGTTAAATTTTAGAGGGTGTGCAGTGCTCATTCCTGAATCTTCATTCCTGCCCTGTAGGATACAGTGGACTGAAGTCACTTACTAAGTCTTGTTTTATTTCCAAACAAATCCTAGAACTTTGAGAACACTTCTTATTTGTCATATTACTTTAGAGAGTAAGAAAAAAGGGGCTGTCTTTATGTTCCCTGTATATCTTTCAGCATTTTGCCTAGCCCAAGCAGGAATGCTAGTATTTATACTCTCTATATTTCAGAGTGTTCTGTGGCCAGAGGGTCTACATGTTATTGTTATTTTTGGTCCAGCTTTCAGGGCCTGCATATTGCCAATAGCATTTTTTGTAAGGAGCCAGTAAAAAACTTTGCTTTTGACAAATGTCTGTGACTCTTGACTCAGTGCACTTTTGGAAAGCCCTCTCCTCTGGTATTCACACTGTATCGTCCTCCACCACAAGACAATTTAAAATAAGATATTCCCAGTCCTGCCAGCTTTGTTTAGAGAAAGCCTGTGAGTTGAGAATGAGCTCAGTATGTGTATGACATGGATTGACATAGACATGCCAATGGGAGGGGAGAGGTTAAGGCAATTTGGGATATTCTAGGACACCTTGGGAAGAACGGTGGATTCCTGTCCTGTCCTCCAGCTGGCCTTCCTTCAGGGCTTTTTCTGCCTTCTCCATCCATTTCAATAATGCAGTTTCACCCTCAGGCCATCAGCCTTCACAGAACCCTTATAAAACACTGAAACAAAATATCTGGACAGCAAGATTTACTGTTCCTGCTGCTGCCACAGAGAACTGAGCTGAGGAGGCAAAAGCAGAAACTGGTTCTCCATGAGGTGGTGGTTTGAGCCTCTGGAACAGCCAATGCATGCCCCTTAGCAGAGGTACAAGAGGGGTCCTGATAGAGCAAGGGAGATGCCTTTTTTATTTATATCCAAAGCCGGTCCTGCACCTGATAAGGACAAATGTGATATTCTTGCATCTTTAGCATGGATATAATCTGTATTTACTGAAGCATTAATCAGTTAATAAATCAGTGTGAGAAAATACACCTTGGAAAAAATCACAGACTGTTTTAAAAGTCATCTAAATGAACAACAGAATAACCTGAAATTCTTATTTGGAAGCATCCATATAATTCTAATGCCATTTCAATATCACTAACTCTTTGAATCTTGTATTTTGAATCTTATATTCTAGAAGCATGTGGGTACCTACTTCCCTTTAATATCACAGACTATGAGGTACACAAAGACCTTTGAAATTTGTGCATAAGGTCTCAAATTTGTATTAGCTCTGTAAACAGAGCTTGGGCTTGTGGTTTTGTTGTTACAAACTTTTATTCACAGGCTGACTGTCTTTACCAAAAGTTTGTTAGGTTTGTTTAGGGTTTTTTTGTTAGTTTTTTTTATATTCAATAATTTTGAAGAGTTTTGTTTGTCCTCAGTATAACTAATCTCACAGATGGATTATTAGGCTTCAAAAATTTGTTAAGATTTATAAATATTTTCTCTAGTAGCTGAAATAGTTTTTGAGGGAAGAGGAAAGTTTCTGCTGAAAACCTCCCTTTTTTATATAAAATACACTTCTGTTTTGTTAGAAGGAGGCCATATGCCCTGACTAGGATGGCATGAATGACTCTGTGGCTGCACATGCAGTACAAATTGTACTTTTTCTGGTAATTTTCTTAATCTCTCCCAGTCTCTGCTCTTTTTATACCCACAAACTTATTATAAGATGAAAGAGAAATTCTGTAAAGGCTGGAACTTTCACACCAAAAATGCAGTGCTTGAAATGAATGATCTCATCCATCCCTATTTTTTAGTGCCTTTTCTATGCTCAGTAGCCAGCTTTACTTGTATAAAACTTGACTCCTTGTCAGTCTTGAAAATACTGCTTATTGACTTTAAGTCAATTGTATTTACTTCAAGCAATTGCCTCTTGTGTATGTCCCTATACAATAACTTCCCAAACAAAATGTCAGGTATTTTTTTATGTTGATCAGGAGATCTAATTTCAGTGTCAAGCTCTTCTCCAACTGTGCACAAGTGAAGGAAGTTTTTCAATGTGCTGTGTACAGTTTTGCACTCCTACACATCTGACATTAGAACAATGCACACTGGGCTTGATCCAACAGAGAGGGGCTTTTGGGACTGTTGATCCTGGACATTTCAAGGGCCCCCCAGGCTCTAGTCAAAAAGTCTACTTTTAATTCTGATGGGAGAAAAGTGCTTCCTTCCATGGCAGCAGCATGCCAAATTATGCATCCCATGCTGGCTCTTTCCTGACTGGCACTGCATAATAGCTGTGGTAAAGATTTTACTGTTTACCTCTAAAGCCAGTTTGGCATGAAAGATGGATAAGCAGATGACTCAAAACCAAATGTAGTATTTCATAAGAGAACATTTGCAGAAAGAGCTGCTGACTGTTTTCCCCTTTTGTACCATAAATGAACTAACTTAGCCAAATGCATTGCTAGGTATTTGTTAAAGGCCTTTTGTTTTCCCATAAATAACCCCTGCAAGTTTTGAAAATTAAATCAGCCATCACAAACAGGCTTTTGGAAATGTCACTGGAGCTGAATGTAGTCAGCATGCTCAAGAAATCATTTGTCATGATTCAATAAATGGGCCAGAGCAAAATTGAGAGAAAGACTGCAGTAGAATAAAACAGCTTCAGGTTCCAAGCCTACAGTTTCAAAACATGATCAGCCCAGCAACAACTACATACTTACAGTGCCCTGCATATTGAAGGAAAAAAATAATTACTGAAGTAGGAAGAATATAATATTTATCAAAATAAGCAGAACCTAGCTGCAGCCAGAGATGTAGGCAGCAACAAGAAATTGCTAGACTACCTCTGTAGATCCTTCCAGTGCTAAGAATCCAAAGCTGGAATAGGTCCTTGATTCACTGAATTACTTAAGCATGTGTTTCATTCCTTGTGAGTTCAAAGATCTTGTTCTTAAAGTAAGTATCTGCTTAAATATTTAGCTAAGTGAGTGCCTACTACCTTGATCCTATTTTTACTGGAAACATCCACGACTGCAGGATTAGACCTGTTAAATAGGACTGGCAGAACTGGGCCTTGTGTGTTCATCCTTCATTCTTTCCTGAGAGGGAGATGTCCTGTCCATCAGCAATACTTCTTGTATATTTAACCAGCCTAGGGACAGTTAATGGATCACAGAACATTCTTACTAGGAATTTCAGCTTATTAGGGTGGTAGAGGCCGACTCACCAGAGTACTAGAGTATGACTCCACAAGCTGGGTAATAAAATAAGGTTGGTGTTGGTCTGGGAGTGTTCTGAATAAATAGCATGGATCCCAGTTACTCCTATTCTGCCTTCCCATGTGCCAGATGGGAAGCTGTCTACCAGAACACGAGTAAGTGGAAAAAAAGTCATAAGGCTCATGGGCTTGCATACCAAGAGAGGCTCTTGTATTTTGTGAAGATTCATCCCAGAGGCCATGCAAGGGAAGTGGAGGCAACTGTGGAAGCATAACACAGAGCACACAAGGTTTGACAGGTCTATGAGCAGTGCCATTATAGTCAATGAGAGGGAAACACACGCTTTGCTCTGCAGAGATGGGATTACTCAGGCACCTAAAATTAAACATGTGGTTAAATGCTTTGCTGAATCAGGGCCAGAGGGATGGAAAGTGAGTACTGCCAGTACTGATTCTCCCCTATCAACTTTTCCACACAGCTGCCTCCTAATGCCTGCTGACTTCTTTGTACATAAGTACTGCATCTATAGTACTTTATTAATTACTAAATAAATTGAGCCGTATCGAAGGTCCTGGCCTCTTGTCAGGTCCTACTTAGACAAAACTTCCATTAATGTCAATTAAAGGTTTGACGCTGTGATCATAAAAATGGTATTCTGTAGCGTAAAAATAGAGTCATTATGACAATAATACAATGAAAATGTATGGAGATGTTTTTTCCTATGGAAGAACCAAACTGTGGGGAGAGTTTAACTGCAAGTTGGGTCCAAAGGAAAGAAAATTTTCTATTGGGAAACACACAGTAGAGGCCTTTTTCTGTGCACTCAACAAACTTGTCAAATCTTTTATCAGAAATTGTCTTTCATTGTACCATAAATAACTCTTACAATGTCTGAGAGAATGAGATACGTTTGTGCATAGCAGATTATTAACACATTTGCTCATTTAACACGCCTGGTAATAATTATCAATTTGATTCATCATAGAAAAAGATTTGTGGTCACATCAAATTGTTCCTTTGATTTTAAAACCAAAAATGCAAGCTAGTGTGGACTCTCTGTGTGAATCAGGGAAAATGTCATGGAATCATAGAATGGCTAGTTAAGGAAGGGATCTTAAAGATCATCTAATTCCAACCCCTCTGCATGGGCAGGGACACCTTCCACTACTCCAGGTTGCTCAAGGCCCCATCCAACCAGATCATGGACTCTTCCAGGGAGGGGGCAGCCACAACTGCCTTGGACAACCTATTCCTGTGCCTTACCCCCCTCTCAGGAATGATATTTTTCCTAATGTCTAGCGTAAATCTCCCCTCTTCAAGTTTTAAACCATTTCCCCTTGTCCTCTTGCTACACACCCATGTAAAAAGCCCTCCCCCAGCTTTCTTGTAGGCCCCCTTCAGATATTGGAAGGTTGCTATAAGGTCACCTCTCAGCTTCCTCTTCTTCAGGCTGGACAACCCCAACTTGCTCAGCCTGTCTTCACAGGGGAGGTGCTCCAGCCCTCTGATCACTTTAGTGGCTCTCCTCTGGATACATTCCAGGAGCTCCATGTCCTTATACTGGGGACTCCAGAACTGGACACAGCACTCCAGGTGGGGTCTCACAAGAGCAGAGCAGAGGGAGAGAATCACCTCCCTTGACTTGCTGTCTATGCTTCTTTTGATGCAGCCCAGGACACAGTTGGATTTCTGGGCTGCAAGCACACACTGATGGCTCATGTTGAGCTTATGGTCCACCACCTTCCCCAAGTCCTTCTCCTGAGGGCTGCCCTCAATCCTTTCTCCTCCCAACCTGTATTTGTGCATGGGATTGCCTCAACCCAGGTGCAGAACCTGGCACTTGGCCTTGTTGAACTTCATGCAGTTTGCACAAGCCCACTTCTCAAGCCTGTCAAGGCCCTTCTGGATGGCATCCCTTCCCTCCTGTGTGTTGACTTCCCCACACAGTTTAGTGTCATCAGCAAAACTTGCTGAGGGTGCATTCAATTCCACTGTCCATGTCACTGACAGAGATGTTAAACAGCACTGGTCTGACTACTGACCCTTGAGGAGTACCACTCATCACACATCTCCATTTGGAAATTGAGCTACTGATCACAACTCTTTGGGTGAGACCACCAGCCAGTTCCTTATCCAATGAGTGGTCCCTTCATTGAATCCGTATTGTTCCAGTTTAGAGATCAGGATGCTGTGCATCATATGTGTACGTTAAACAAAAAAGACTATCCATATGACAAGCATCTAGAATTTATATTACATATATTTAATAAATCACAATATTCTTATATCTCCCCACTATGTTCATAATATTACAAGAGTTACATTCAACCATTTTTAGAGTAGACTATATTTCCTCTGCCAGTGTAAACATCCAATTGAAAAACAATTGAGATAAAGTATAAGAATATCCTTTAAGAATATAAGCAGTAATATAGGTATTGTAGCTTAATAAGCTGTGAGGTTCTTTTTAAAATTGCTAATCTACAGATTTTTTTCCGATAAGCATAGATAATAGGGCTTTGATATGGGCATTTGATCTTTCTAATTGAAATAGGTAGTGCAAAATAGACAAAATCCAAACTTTCATAAAATGTTGTCTTTCCCCCTCAGTGAAATTAATTTTAAAGGATTTTAATACTGTGTAGCATGTAATTTGTTCTGCAAAGTTAAATCAATATTAGATTTAAGGCTGTAGAATTCTGAGAATTTTTGCACAAATCATTTAACTACTCTATCTCAGTTTGTAAAGTAGTGATTAATAACTGCCTTTGAACCAATGCAGTAAAATGGAGTTAGAATTACAAAAATCTTGATGATTTTAGATATAAAGTGATATATAAGTACAATCAATGATATAAAATACATATTTAATATAGTATATAGTAGACTAGGTAAAATACAGTCTACTTCACTAATAATACAATGCATAAATGCAGAACCATTCTTGGAAAACATCTTTTCTTCCATTACTGCCAGTAGATCTGAGTATAAAAGAGGAGATAGTCCAGCTACTTGGTTTTTTTAATAGTGTAATTGAGTTGGCAGGCTGGATGATTAGCATTAGGAGTTTGCTAACCCCAGCAAATGCTGAACTGGACACAAGCTTCTGCCATGCTTCAGAGCTCCATAAAGCCTCTACAGCCATACTCCAGTGTTCAACTCCTTCTCTCTTGGTTCTCACCTTGATAACTTTTTATGAAAAGATCAACACTAGACAGTTGGTTTGGGTTGTTTTTTGTCAGTCCTCACATATTAAGCACATATATATCAGATCTGTGATTTTTTAGGAGTAAGGGCAACATGAACGTGCCATACGCATAAGAAAATAATTAATAGCCCATTCCAAAGGAGGGCTGAGAAAATAAAGGAGGTTGCAGGGAGATGGGTGTTGGCCTCATCTCCCAAGTGAATAATGATAGGACTAGAGGAAATGGCTTGAAGTTGCATCAGGGGAGGCTTAGAGTAGATAGTAGGAACAATTTCTTTACTGAAAGAGTAGTCAGGCTCTGGAATGGGCTGCCGAGGGAGGTGGTGGAGTCACCATCCAGGGATGTTTAAAAGTAGTGTAGAAGTGGTGCTTAGGGACAGGATTTAGTGATGGACTTGGAAGTGCTGTGTTAATGGTTGGACCTGATGATCTTAAAGGTCTTTTCCAACCAAAGCTGTTCTATAATTCTATGAAAGAAAGGAGAACTGAGCTCTCAGAGTGTCTATATCTCGCAAGAGCCACTTTTAATTGACCATTACCCACTTGAAATTTGAGCACAGAGAGAAGCAGATCTGTGTTAAACTTCATTATTCTAATTGAGAGCTGAACAACTTGGTGACTAAAACTCAAAGGTCTGTCAGACCTCCCTGTGGAAGAGCACTAGGAGCTCCCTGGGAGCTGCTGTTTACGTTCTTTTGGCTGTCAAAAATCACACTAAGCTGAGCTCAAGTAAAATGCATTTTAAAAATACATGGGTTTTTTTTCTGCCTTACCATTTATGGGGAAACAAATAGCATTCAGAGAATTCAGTCCAGGAGAGAAAGAGAAGAGGCTTTTTTGTGAATCTGTGTGTGACTAAATAATTACTAAAGTCACTATAATTTCTATATGACCAGTTCACTTTAGCAGATTAGTGACATTTAGATGGATGAGCTAAAAGTCCTGGAGGAGACAAAAAGGAACAGTGCTGCACTGTGCTAGGCAGCAAGGCATGCCTTAGCATATCCCACTGAAGGGACTGACCTGCAACAGTTTATGTTTGGCACTGGTGTGTGTAATTTTTCTCTGCCTACATCACCATCATCTTCTCCCACACTTCCCGTAACCATTGCAGTCCTGCTGTGATGATCTAAGAAAAGTTCTGGTAGTCCTGTGCATGGATATCCCAAACTGGGTCGGGCAGGACCAGCACACAGGAAAAGGTGAGGTGTCACAGTAGGTGAAAATCTACATTTCAGGGCCCAGGAGCAAGAAGCCTTCGTGATTTACTCATCCCACCAGGCAAGACTGGAAGCTGGAGTATCTGTCTATAAAATGTTAGAGTGGCTTCAAGAAAATAAGGTCCCTTCATCTAATGTAGCTGAAGAAAACACTTATCCTGCAAGTCAGACAGGATGCAATTGAGAATGATCAAGTTTCACTGGACTGCCTGAGATGGGTATTCTCTGAACTGTGCTGGAAGGCAATCACAAGTCATATGCTTGGGAAAACTGCCCATGGGACAGTGAGATTATTTTTTGCTTGAAAAATGAAGTTCTGACAGTCTGGATTTCTGTCTCATAGAGACAGTCTAGCCTGTATTCGTGGCACCCTCAGCCTACCCAGTAGCAGGTACTTAGCTGAGGGATAATAAAGCTGCATTCAAGTAATAAAGATACTTTCATGGCTGGTCATTTTAGCTTCCTGATGAAGGGAGAGGAATACAAGAACAGGAAGAATGAGGTAAGAAACATGAACAAAGCCTGAGGGGATGATTTGTTATGGTTTAGGATCGTATGAGAAGACTTGAAAGTGTGTCAGCAAAATATGGGTGTGGTAAAAGCACAGCCTAGCAGAAGGTCTTAAAACAGGCAACAAAACAGTAGCAAGAGTTTATGTGGTGTCCACCAATGGCCAAAAATAGGAAACCACAATGTTTGCTAGCTCAAGCAAGCTAACCAGAAGTCGGCAGAGAGGAAGAAGAGCCTAAAAGTGGAAACTCACAGTGACGGCCAAGTGATGTCCAGGAGGGATGCAGAAGCTTCCTCATATAGCACCAGGAATTGTGTGGGCGACCCTGGCTCTGTGTGCTAAAGGATGGATCTGGAAAGATGTCAGCAGTGAAAGCTGCATCCCTAAAGGAGTGTATGTGAGGGGGAAAAGCAGAGTGGCAGGAGGGAAAGTCAGAGTGAGACACAAATATCCATTCTGCAGCTCCCATCACAGAGTGGTCTGTAAGATCAATTGGGGACTGAAAACAGCTTGTCCTGTAAATAACTTTATGAGAGAGAGCAGCTGGCTAAGGGCTCTCCATCAGTTAGGGAAAACAGGATTCCATCTGTTTATGAGTGAAATCGGTGGAGTCTGTAAGTATTTACCCCTGGAGCACCTTCACCTGAAGGGGAAGGCCTGAGGGTCACACTGGCCATGGGTCACAGTGGTCCAGCTGCACAGGGTGACAGGTAAGCCTGATGACCCAATGTCTGAAGACAGAGAAATCTTTCCCTGAGATGTCCACAGACTGGAGCAATCTAACAGTTTACACAAAGCTGAATGGAAGGAATCACTAGGTGGACTAGCACTAGATAAATGTATATGAATGGAACACACTTTTTTGGTAAAAATTGCAGTATTGAAAAATTGTGGAATATATAAAATATGTAACCTTGTTGGACAAGTCGTAGGGAATCCTGCTTTTCCCAGTATATGTACAATTAATCTAATGGTGTAACTTCCAGTGCTCTCTGAGCAGGCTCAGCGGCCACAGTGTAGGACCTGTCAGAAGATCCTTACAGAAAAGCACTGCCAGTTTTGATTGCTGCTAAAAATTTAGTCTTTCCTGAAATGATGTGCAGCAAAAACATTTGGTCTTGTGCCAAATCAAAAAGGAAGGAGCGTTACACCCAAACTGATTTAAAGAATTTACTTCTTTTTGTGTTTCATGCATATCTCAACAATGTACCTAGAGATCCACGGAGGTGAAAACAAAATTTGTATGAGAGTCATAGAGGAGGCTGACACTGAAAAGTGGTGGAAGCTGCCTGGATTTGGCTAAAAAAACAGGGTGGAAATGGAAACGAGCATTAGTACCCTGTGCCAGCCAGGGAGGAGTGAGGGAGGAATGACCACCAAGGGGCAGCATTTTCTTATTAGTTGTCACGTTTTTTTCCAAGGTCTGCTTTCCAACCATCCCTACATCACCGTTCAGAAACCTGAAAGTAATGTGATAGTTGTGAAAATGTCCAGCAGAGCCTGTAGATGCCAGTCAACATGGGAGTGCTCAGTACAGGCCTCTTCTTTAGAGGCAGGACACAGAGGTCATGGAGTGTGGAGAAGACATGAAAGTGCTCAAAGTGCACTGTGAAGTTGAAGTAATGGAGAGTACCATCGATCAATATTTTATAGCTAAATGTGATGAAGTGTAAAAGTGTGATTAATGGGGCAATTAAATTTCCTTGCTTCCAGCAAAGACCTGAACCTGCATTTTGTTGTTGTTGTTGTTGTTTTTTTTAAAGTACCATAATGTTTAGCAAGTTTAAAGGTACTCCTTAATTTTATTTTGAGCATTTATCCAAATTTTACAGAGGTACAATGAAAAATACTGTCACACTATCAGCAAAAGCTATTAGATTATGATCCTTTAATCACCCATATTGAACATTAAGGCCCCAATTCAGCAAAGCATTTATATGTGTGCTGAATTTTAATTATGTATGAAGACCATTGTTACTCAGAAAAATGTTTCGGTGTGTGCTTGTTTGTTTTGCTGAAGTGAAGCTTGAGAGTAATAAGAAGGCATCTGGCACTTACCTAAGAGCAATCAAGGGTGAGTCATAGCAGTGAAACTGAAGCTGTGACCACAGAGAGTTATTACATAGAGCAGTCTCTCAACCCTGTACTTTAATAATCAAGGAAGGGAAAGATTAGTTTATCCCAGTCTTCAGACTCCTGAAGTGTCTTTTTTGCAGGTTGAAACTGCATTATTTGACCAAAGTACTTTAATTTCTTGTTGATCAAGGATGATGAATATGGGAAAGTGGTTTTTTTTTCATTGTGCTATCTACCGGACAAATAATTCCCAGCATGTGCTGGTGACTGTAAAACCAATTGAAAGGCTCCCATTGATTCCTAGGAAGCTGGATCAGGCCCTGGGTGAGTCACTGCTCTGGTCTCAGCACTTCTTGTCTGGCCTCTGTGAGTGTGGCAGCAGATCAAGGTCTCCCAGCCAGTGAGGAATGAATGCTTAGATCTGAGAATCACTCCCGACCCTAAAGTCTGCTGCCAACAGGACACTGCCTCTTTCTAGCTGCTGCTTTCTGTCTTTCTAGGTGTTGCAGTCATCAGTGTGAGCTCCCCCAGGGAGGCAGAACTGTATCTAGCATCACCAGGCACAGCCTCTGGGGTGGACTTTGCTCTGGCAAGTGTTGTACCCGGATGCAAGGCACCACTGCTCTGCCTGGCTAACCGTGATGCTAAGGGAAGAGTTTGACTCCCTGTCAACTCAGAGTAATAAATGAGATAATTCCTCAGATGCTTATCAGCTGGTTTAACTGCAGTGTCCAGGACTGTTTAACTCTTACTATGACTGATGAAAAACAATGGAAAAACAATGGAAAATTGATTTTTTTCCCTGCTTTATAGGGGGGAAATCAGTGTAGATTAAGAACATGATAAACAGCAAAAGGGAAGGAATTCCATTGTACCCAAAACCAAGACTATAGATTATAAACTGCAGAAACACATTTTTTAAGTCTTCTAAGTCTCTGCACTGGTAAAATAATCTTAAACAAATTTGAAAGCAGATTCAAACTGGATGAGTTGTCTTCAAGTGAAAAGAGACAGTTATCCTCTGGACCTGCTAACAAACACAATCCCGTTTTGTTATGAAATGTTTCTAACTTAAAAAACCACGTGAAAGTAAACACATTCATCAATTCATCACGATTTCTTCAAAGGCATTTTGGGAGTCTCTCTAAACCATTGGCTTTATTGTGGCTTTATTTAGGGTTTGAGGAGAGAGAATGTTGCAATCAGAAAGAAACAAAGAAAGAGAGACAGAGGAAATGATTACCTTTCAATCCTGTGATTTAGAAAGAATAACATGCTTCTTCCTTGATATACTATATACTTACAGAATAAGAGCTGACAATGTGATGTTGAACTGTAACCCTCTACAGGAGAGATATCATCCTGCATTGTATACCAGGGACTTCTGGACCTGGGAGTTTTGTGCCATTCCTAAAACACCATCCTCCATCTGCTTTTGGATTAATCACTGTATGCTCCCTGCTGTACCTTTCCAGAAGAAATAATTACTGCAAAGGGTAGGCAGCCATGCCCTCACCTCTGGGTAGTCACTTCATTTAGAATAAAGGTTAGTCTTGACAGGAATGTTAACATGTTGATGTTGTTGTTGTTGTTGTTATTCTGTGGTATTTTTACATTCCTCAAACTCTTTCAAACAAATCTAAATTAGTTTTCCTCATTTCTCATGCTGTGTAGCCACACGTTTTTTTTTCTTCATGGAGAAAAAGGATGTTGCTGCAGTGCATTTAAGAACTTATAAAAGTACAGCAGCAAGTACGTACTTTTTCTGGTGGTGTATTACCTGGTTTAGGATGAACAGCTGAGCTTGCTGTTCAGCTTTGTGGGATTTCTCAGAGACTTTTTCCCCGGTCTACTTTCCTTATGAGGTGGTGGTAATGCTAGGCACTAGCTGCAGCAAAGATCTTCCTGGCTCCATTTTGACAATGGGGTTGAGAAAACATGATTTCTAATAGCCATTCAGCAAATTAGGTACATTTGACATCTGTTTCTGTAATTCTGAGTGCTCTAAATGCACTCATAAACATCCAGGAGCACTGAGGTCTGTGACAGGAATACCAGAAGAATCACCCCAAGAGAAATATAACTGGCACACTGGGTACTGGGTGTAATGGGAACAGGCCCCAGCCACAGATGCCTCCACCTGGAGGACCTTGAGCTCAACATCTCAGGAAGCCCCCTCCAGGTGGAGGCATCTGTGGCTGATACCTTTTTTTTTTTTTTTTCCTTCATCGGGTTCTTTGCTATCTATGTGGTTTTTGTCTTCCCATTGCCAAACTTTGAACATCAGAAAACTTATAAACTCAAACTAAACTATTTGGCTTAAAAAGCTTCAATAAAAGCGATCAATGAAGAATATGAATCAGATAAATGTGTCCTTTGACTGAAGTTTTTCTACTGAAAAATAATTTATTATTCCATATGTTTTCCCACTGAAGGTTTGCTTTTGTGAATGCATGATCAGAAATTTTGTCCAAAGCCTAGTCCAAATATATGCAAAAATAAGATATTTCTCTCTCTCTCTTTTTTTTTTTTTTTTTTCCCCTCTGTAAATAGCATTACAATTGTTTCCCTATAGAGTATATGTCAAAAGTGGAAAGACTACATTTACAGACATCCAATGTGAGACATTCCACCAGTCTATTTGCTTTGCCTTTGTACCAAAGCTCCTGATGTAAGTGGACTAAGGTATGTGGACTAAGGTGTTCCCAAAATTAGGCTCGTGACTTGGTTCCTTTTTGCTGGTAAATCTCTGGCTTGCTTTCAACATTTTTGCCTGGCTGGTGCTTTGTGGCCCTGGGGCAGAGCTTATCTGGCAATATTCATGACTAACTTCTGTCAGAACTCTTTCGAAGTCGAAGTCAATTTTTTATTTAAGGAGGGTTGGAATTGTAACTAAAGAAACCTTTCTTATCTGATTTCAGCTGTGAACAGGGGAAAAAAGAAAAATACTATGCAGGTTTTAGTGGGTTATTTGTACACACATAGGATTGTCTCACAGGAACATTTCAGCCAACTACCATCTGCTGTTGCTAATGGAAACTGTCCCAATCAGCCCCAAATTAGTCAAGGCACTGAGACCAAACCAGATGAAGAATGAAGAATTTGTAGTCAGTTAAATGTTCAAAATGGCATCCTAAAGTGGGTGGTTTTCTCCATATGCCACAACATTCAACGGTGAAGTGAGGAGGGTGAGCCAAGGCACAGAGGGATAACTCCCAAGTAATGGAAAAGGCAGTTTTCTGGAAGCAGTTGGAATACGCCCCACACTTTGGATAGGTCTGCATGTTGTGGGTGCTGGGAATGGGGTGCAGAGCCAGGAATCACTCAGGGATACGTGTTTCAGTGACAGACTGGTGAGAAATACTAGGCCAGAAGAGAGGTATTGGAGCCTTTAATAACACAAGACAACAAAGCAGACACAAGAACCCACCCCTTGCAAACAGCACTTTGCATATGCGTGTGATTAATAGCTGTGCTGAAGGGTTAGTGAATAACAGCCTGATGCCAAATGGATATCGATGGGATCAAACCATGCGTTTGGCAGTTATAGGAAGGAGTATTCATTGTTGTACACGGAATAAAGGAGTGTGTGCAACAGCTCCCCGAACCCCGGGTAGAGCTCTGGCACTCGGACAAGAATCTGGCTGTAACTCTGTACAATAAGGACCATGCATGTACACATGTGCACACAATTACATGGCATGAAAGTAACAAGAGAAAATTGAATATAAAATATTACAGAAGGCCAATAATTCTGGTTTATATCTTTCTTTCTCCTTGAGGCAGAGAGAACCTGGCTATTTTAAAATCTGGGATCTATTTACATAGGCAAATGTAACGCTCTTTCTTGTGCAAAATAGGGTAGGAAGGAATTTAAAATGTCAACATTCCCTAGACCTGTTTATCTCTTTTTATGCTTCCCTCTGTATTAAGTATTAAAGAATAGACAGTAGATGATAGAAACTCTGACACTTCTGCTGAAGCTAATGACAAGTTATACCAGCAGCAAATATGATCCAAAATCCGTGATGATGTACCTGCAGTAGAAAATAGTTTTACCCACATGGTAGCTAGCATATGGGAAAATGTTTTTGTTGACAGTGCAGGTTGCATCTTTGCCTTGTTAGAAGATTCAGGAAACAAAACAACAGCTTTAACATAGTAAGAATTTTCCATTAGATGTGTTCAGTGGGATATCTTTTGTTATCCAAAAATTCTTAACGGAAACGGAAAGAACAACATTTTTAAACCAACTTTACCTATAAATAATAACAAAAACATTTTCACGATGCTAAATTCTCATGAAGGTCACTAGAGACTGATCAAAGTCCAGGTTTTCAGTTGCCAGTGCACGAAGATGTTGGCATAAATCTTATGGGAGCTAAAGCTAGATATATTTTGCCAAGTAACAAAGTAAGCATATATTACTAGAAAAAAAATGGAGGAAAGATTAAATAAATTAGAATGCTTTTACTTGGCAAAACACAGGGAGTTCTCTCCCCTATGCCAATGTGTATGAGAGAAAAAATTGCCTGAGTAGGGTGTCCAAGGAATTTTCTTTTTGGGTATGTACACTGGAGATTATAACCTCCACTTCATTGCATCCTATGCCACACACCAATGCAACTGGAACTCAGCATCTCTGTGTAACAGCCTGTAGCCAACTGATTGACTGATCACAAAAAGTATGCAGTTCTGTATCTGTCTGTTTGTATGACACAGCAGGGGAGAAATCTGGGTCACTTGCATATCCTGACTCACTGCAATCAGTTAAAAGCTGTGACTGCTCCACTGAATTGATTAAACTTCCACTACAAACCTTGTGCACAAAAAAATTCCGCAGACACTTCATGTTTTGTATTTTTCCGTATTTGCAAATAAAAGAAGCAATTGACTTAGTTCTACATCAAAGCAGCAATATCTTTAATCCACTAAAATATTAGTGCTGTCTTTAATGCACTAAAAATGAAATTTAATGTGACTTTATTGCTGGCATGTGTTAATTATACTTTAAAGTATGGAGACAGAGGCCATCTGAGATTTCCATTCAGGATTTCATGTATATAGAGGAGATATTTCTCAAACTGAGCAAGAAAAGGAGAAGAAACAATTTAGTTCCTGCTAATTTAGTTGCTGTTTCTGCTTTATTGTTAATTAAGAACCTAAAACTCCTTGACTATCCTCTCTGGACTTGTCTACATTACAGTTAAAAAAAAAAACTAATTTGGTTTCAACATTATTATGAAAACCGAAACTGACTCTTGTTAGAGGGATGTGAAGGTTTACTCCTTACAATAATTTCCCCTTTTTCATTTAACTCTTGAGAATTGTGCTTGTGCTGGTGTTAGATATGTTTTGGTAATGTTGACATGTTCTCTTTAAAAGAAGAGTAATCATGGTTTTCCTGGCTTTGCTTTGTGCTTGTACAGCAGGAAGCCAAGATTGTACTGAAGTAAAGAAGTAAATTGGGTTATTCCATAGAAAAACCTGCAGGGATTGAGGTGGAAATTACACTTGCATCTTTGGCTGGTTTTGCTCTGCTGTGGGACAAAGGTCTGATGTTGCTGCCATAGAGACATACCATTTTTTGTCCAATTTTCACAGTCTATATCCCAGGCTGTACATTTGAAGGACAAATGAAGTAGAAGTAGACAGATGCAGACTAAAATCAAACTCCTTCAACATCTGCATCACAGGGGAAATGTCAGTACCCTGAAAAGTAGAGGACTGATGGACAGCATGATGACTCACTTCTTTCTATGGGAAGAAAGATGACAAGAAACAGATTTTCAGCTGTTGATGAAGCTTTTCCATCTACTGGGCAATACATCTGCCAAAAAATTATGAGAGGCAGGATATGATATACCACTCGTACTCCCTGTCCTCCACCTGCACAAAATCCAGGCTGTGCACTGCAGACTTCTTGGTTATGTTTTAGGCATCCATCTGTCAAGTAGGACTTTTCTCAGAATTAATGTCTTATGCCAAATTAATCCCTTGGATAATTCCATTGTGTTTTGTGTAAGGAAATATCAGTTACTGTGAACGGAAGGATGATCTCATGATGAAAGCAAATGAATGACTGGGAATCATGACTGGGATCTCAGATAGATTCCTCTTCTGCTACAGAGTTCCCATATGATCTGGATAAACCAACAGAAATGCCAATTGTCTCAATTTCCATCTGTGTAAAATGAGGTTAATTCTAATTTACTTCCAGAGCCCTCTTTTAAGAATGTGTATTTCTTTCAGCTTTTTTGATGAAAGGAACTAGAAAAGAAGAAAACGGGTATATTGCTATTTTTATAAAGTATGAAAAAAGCAAACAGTAGAGGCTCATGTTCTGAGAGATGACAAGTTGACATATCTGCAATTAGTAAATTTATGCTGTTAACTTACTCTGAACAAGGATTAAAACTCTTTTTGATCTCACTTTGAGCTGTATCAAAAGACAAGAGAGATAAATATGTATAGCAGACTAGGATTAGTCTAGAATGGAGTAACATTAAGAAGATCATCACTGAAACTTCAGAAGATATTAAAAATTACCTTTTGCTGTGCTATTGCTCTTTTACTTCAAGCAGTAATAAATATACCACCAGAAATCAGTAAATGAGTCAACAGTATCCTACAGCAAATTAGTTGACAAGGGGTACAGTGTGGAAAACTGGAGCACCCTTCTGAGATGTGAGATACACGAGATGTGTTCTGAGATGTGAGATGCTTCCTGCTGCACATGAGTGAGGAGAACACAAATAGCCAGTTTAGTTGATGTTCCTAAATCAGAAAGCTGAGGCACGTGAAGATGGAATTGGCAGAGGATAGCAAGTCTAGTATGAAGACACCTGGAGTACTGGGTAGGGAAAAAACCCTAGTTTTTCAATTAAATATCTGAAGTATTTTAATCACAGGGGGCAGAATCTAATCTAACCATATTCTTCTTGATTGTAACAGGGAATTACCACAAAAAAATTGCAAAAATGTTGTAAACAGATGGTA
The DNA here is from genome assembly GCA_038090715.1 of Florisuga fusca. Classification (NCBI taxonomy): domain Eukaryota; kingdom Metazoa; phylum Chordata; class Aves; order Apodiformes; family Trochilidae; genus Florisuga; species Florisuga fusca. The sequence continues at coordinate 5,249,600 of JAAWXA010000042.1, forward strand.
GATATCACTAAAGAACTTAGCTGCAAGACTTACCCCTTGAAAGTTTTATCATTTTGGAAGTAGATGACTGTATAAATTGGTTTGTTTTCATAAAAAATATCAGCTTGGAGGAAGCTCCCTTAGCACTCATCACAAATACTTAATAATTTGGAGCTCTTTACCTCTTAAGTCACAGGAGGATTTACAGTCTGCTCTTTTCTTCCTGATTTGGAGCAGTTATCTGATTCCAGATTGCAGGAACACTACATGAATGTCCTAATTGCCAGTGTAGAAGCAATACTCTTGCATACAACGAATAAATGAATACTGTGTTACAATGGAATAGTTTGGATGGGAAAGCATCCTGTCACAGGCCGCCTGATGTTGGCACAGTAACTCCAGACTTAAGACATTACAGCTCAAATCCATCCTCCAGATTAGGCAAATGTACTTTGTGTCTCCTTGTGTTTTCAGTTCATGCTCCAGTTTAAAGAGAATCATCTGCATGTTGTTTTGCACTCTCCTGTCTCTGGTATCACAGGCACTAAGGGGCAAGAAAAGGTTTGTTCTGGTAACTATGATATAGCTTCAGGATATGCTAAATCTTTAGGTGACACCACAGTGTCTTTGTTGGGGTGATTCTGCAAACATTAAGTGACAATCTAGATGTATATGAAACTTTAACTGTGTAGAATTAGCTATATTGAAACTGTAGGTTGTCTGGTGTCAGCTGAACACAAAGCCCACATTGGCATCTACGTCTAAGGCACAGATACAGATGTAGCTGTTCTCTGAAGAATGAGATATCCAAGTCTGCACGGATTTAGATTTCGGTCCTAAAATTTTCCATTAAATATGTTATCATTTTTAGTCACAGCTGTTTGGAGTAATCTTCCTTAAGTTACGCTTACCCATGAGTTACAAAAATACTGTTCCATCTTAAGTGCATACAAGAAATCTCCCTCTGTCTTCTTTCTTTCTAGAGTCTGCATAATTAGATCAGGTCAAGCTAAAAATGCATTGGTTTTCGCTCTGTCTCTCACTCTCTCTCTCCAGCTCTGCAGCAATACTCTAGCTCCACTGACTGATCTAAAGTAGGAACTGGTGCCTTCTGGAAATGTACTTCCTTATGAAATGCGTTCAGTTAAAATCTCTTCCAAGTACAAATGCAAGTTCTGCATGTGCTTGGTTTTTCTCCACGTGTTTAGTTTTTACTGTCCTATTTCATGCAGATTCCCATGAGATTTTACTGAAGTTGTATTGCTGATGTTATTATTATCATAGCACTAGCAAAAAAAAAAAAAAAAAAAAAAAAAAATTCACAATCAATCAGATCTTGTCAGTGTGATGGGAAAACAAACTTGCATGAAGTCCACAAAACCAAACAACTTTATCTCCATGAATCAGTGAGTAATTCTGAAGGAGGCACTTGGCTAAAACATTCTTCCCTACCCCACTTTCTCCGCTTTTGATAAAGTAAGGTCACTTGTTCATGTATGTATTCCACTAACTTGATTTTCTTCCTTAGGTAACACCAGCTTATGCTTGCCTGCTAACAACAGCAACAGTGTGGGTGTTTTGAAATATGACAAAGTTTACATTTCTGAGCCTCATTCAGTCACATCTTTGGGTGTAATTTACATTGTTCAAAATTATCCACAATATGCTATGACATTAATTTGATGATATCCAAGCACAGGAACTGGCAAAAAAATTAATAAATCCTACTTGATTATTCCTACAGTAACATTCAATATCCAGTTACCTCATTCTAATAAAAAAATCCCAGCAGCTTTCAGGGGGTCAGCCTTTCTCTTCTAAGATGCTTTGAGGAAGTTGGCACAAATATTTTATACAAGCTCCAGCAAATGAACCCAGCGTATAGAAACTGAAGGATCTGCACCACATGCATTACCCTGACATTTAAGGTCTCGTAGTCAGTGACCGGTTAACCAAATCTGTCACTGTGACACACATGTATTTCTACATGCTGTGCCACAACTTAATCTTTCAGGCACAGTTTAGGTGAAGCATATTGTAGCACGGTGACTCAGAAGCTGTAATATCTTTAATGAAAAAACTTGCAGACTTGCATTAAAGCAGAGCACTCTTGATTGTCATATTTGCAATAAGCATATGAATTTGTCTACTAAGCTATACACAAAGTTCAGCTATAAGACTGCATAATGTTAGTTATCTTTACAATTACTGTTATTATTGCATGTTGTTACAGCCCTCCACCTCTTCACTTTTCCCTGATACCAGGGTCTGTGACAACAACTTTCTCAAAGTAAAGGGTATTTTGGAAATGGTTGCTTAATGACACATCTGAACTTATGAATTACCTCTTTTGATACCTTGTGATTACTGTACGTCACACTGTAAATTTGCTGTGAGTCAGAATGTCATCTGACATCTCTGGATGACATAGTAAAATATAATGTTCGTAACTCCAGTGCATTTATTACTTTTAACTGAGGAACAGAAGGAATTCCTCTAGCATGCTTTCATTTCTACCCTCGTGTTTTCTTCTGTGTTGTTGTTTCCTTAACAAAGTCACTAACTTTTAGGTTGAACTTGTTTCCAGCGTTCTGCACTGGCTCTTACCACCTGTGTTGCCACCTATTTCTTTGCACAAAACAGGTTTTCTCCATCAGGGAAAGCCCTTGTCATTGGGAGGACACTTATCCTTGTTTACAAAAAATTTCTGTAGCCTGCATACGTCCTAGACTCTTGTGAAGATAAACTTAAGTCCAATCAGCTGGTGGAACCATGATGCTGCTGCCAGCCACCACCCTGGACCACTGAGGCTGTCCAGTGGATCAGGCAGTCTCTCCACAGTCTACCCATTTCATGCCACCCCTTCTTGACATTTGGTTTTATTAGCCAGTGTCAGGTTTCGTTAAACTTTTTCCCTGGAGGATTTGTTTAGTTTCAAAAGTTTTTCTGCTAGCCCTTATCTACCCCAGCCAGTGGTCCTGCCCCTTTGAAGAAAAAAACCCCATGATGCTTTTGAGGGAAAACAAGAGACTTCTACCACTGTAACTCAGCAGCAATTATACTGCTTTTTTTAATGCAGAGTTTTTTAGGATGTTTCAGAGAACAAGCTGGGAAAAACCTGGTGTGTAAACTCAGTAATCCCACCGCAGCAAGAAAGACAATTTTGGGTATCTTGGCAGTAGGTCCAGAAGCACATTGGGAATGAGTAAGGATCAACAGTTCTGACAAAGTGTACTAACTCTTTAAAATCTAGGTTACTGTGTTCTGTACTTCAGGCTGAAAAGTTTAATGCCAGATCAATGTGATCTGCTAATGGCTTCAATAAGGCCCCTCAAAGCTTTAATATTCTCAATAAAATGCACCCTCCCCCCCGTGTCTGCAATTACTGCCACTGATGGTGATAACACACTCCCTGAATCTAAGTAAAAGCAGCTGAGATGTTTGTGACACTTGGGGCAGACTTCACAGGAGCACTTTAAGCATTGCTTGAAAGAGGTCTTAATGCACTTAATATATTTTGAGGTCACACAGCACAGCATTAAATAATCACATAGGGGAGGAAGAAAACTTGTTAAAAGCTCCCCAATTTATTAGACACAGCTTGATGTTCAGACTCCCATTCTTCTGGGACAGCATGATGTGCCACTTGATGGAAATCATGAGGAAACAGTTATATAAAGGGCTGGCTAGCAGAAAAAGGAGGCAACATTTGAGAAATTCTCTTAAAAAGGAAAACAATCAGCTTGATGGACCCACACACTCCCTGCAACTTCATGCCTCTCTGTATCATGAATTACTGAGCGTGGTTTTGATGCACTATTCCCCACAGCTATGTTTCTTGCTCGGGCCAGTTATTTGTCCTACTCAGGCTGTGCCCACCTCACCCCTTGCAGGCAGCACCCCACTGTGGGGCTGCCTTGGGGAAGCCCCCCTCTACCAAGTTTAGTGGTTTCCTTTGGTTTTGCTTAACTGGAAGCCGACACCATGGGTGTCGACTCTGGCAGAGAGGGGAATACCGGGTTCAACGCAAGCGAGAGGGTGGAGGCCCCTGCCCTGGCATCCCACCACGATGGCACATGCCCTCTATTTCTTACTAATGGGCTTCCATCTGACCTGTGCGGATGGGTGGGGTAAAAATAGGGAAAGGGGAACAGAAAAAAAAAGATGAGAAAGGGAGAAGATGAATAGGGAATAGAGCAAAGGGGATAAGAAGAAACTGAAAGCAAAAGGAACCAAAATGAAACACAAAACGGCAAAAAGAAGTCAGAAAGAAAACAGAAAGGAAAAAGGAAAGCGGAGAAAGCAAAACACCAAAACCAAAGCCGAAGAGGAGGGTTGTGACAATCCCGCGGCAGCAGCGGCACAAGCCCTACCCGCTGCCCAACCCCTCAGCTCCCGCAGCTGCCGGCGCCGCCGGGGCCCGGGCGGGGCGGTAGGGGTGCGGGG
>JAAWXA010000042.1:5254036-5318507 GCA_038090715.1 Florisuga fusca
GGCTCCTCGGCTCCCGGTGGCCGTGGCAGTGTCCGCCGCTGCCGGGGCTTTGAGGGCTCCCGCGGGGGCTCGTTCTGCTCCGGTCCTTCCCGGTGGGTAGGAACCCGACGCTTTCACTTGGCGTGTCCTGGGCTGATCCCGCGGGCGGGGTGCTCCGCCGGGACCGAGCCCTTCGCGGGACGTTGTCGCCTGCTGTCCGGCTCCTCCGGGCGGTGGCGGGGACCGGAGGCTCGCCGGCCGGGCTAAGCTAGGCTGAGCTCCCTACCTGCTCCTCTCCTGACCGCTCCTGCCTTCAGTAGCTCCCGAAAGCCGTTGTTAGCAGTCGGGAAAACTCCCAATTTGTGCCTTTTCCCGTGACTTAATCTCATCATAATTAAAACAGATGCGTAATTAAAATGCATGAGGGAGAACAGTACGCCTGGCTAAACTTACTAACCGTCCTGGGGTGTTTCATGCTCCATTGGACTTAAACCATCCAAAAAGTGAACACGGATTGACTTTGACAGCTTTTCATCAGCCTCTCTCTTCAGTGGCGAGTGGCCGCGTCCTCTGGGCGAGGGCGAGCCCCGGCTGCCGAGACGGTCTAGTCCAGCCCTTCCGGGGGGAGCAGCCGGTCCCCACATCCCTTATTCTCCGACGGGGGAGCTCGGCGGCGTGGAGGGAGAGGAGGGAGGTGTGCAGGAGTGCCTGTGTGTGAGCGGTGGGTCCTGGCTGAGGTTCGCGGTACCGGCTGTGTTGGTTTTGGGGGGTTTTTTTTGGTGAGAGGAGTAACTCAAGGAAACACGGTGAGGTGGGACAGGGGAAGCGCCTGAGCTGAGGAATGTTGCTGGAGGAGCTAAGCTTCCCAGCGCGCTGATGGGATGCGAAAGGGTCAGTTGTGTCTCCGATTAGGAATTTGCTGTGGGAAATAACCTGCCTGTCCCGCAGTCAGTTAGTTACTGAACTTGGAATTTTCCTCCCTTATGCCGTGTTACGGTGCACCTGTCATGTTTCACGATCTGTCACCGCTTCCCGAATAACACCCACCCCCTCCACCCTCCCACTGTCCCGTTTTCAAGGGTTACTTCTATTAAGCCTATTACACTGGGAGTAAATGCCAAGTGTTAGCAGCCCTGAACAAGGTCTCCGGCTGGGAGCAGCGTCAGACACAGAATGTGGCGATTCATTCGTTCAGGTCGTTTACATGCACTTGGAGCCTTGTGAAGCAGTTAAGTGCTTTTAGGTTTCTGTGAGCCTTCTGGTTATCTACAGTGAGTTTTCATAAACCTATTTTAGCGTTTAAAAACTTCATTCACAAACAGCAAAAGAAAAAAAAAAAAAAACCCAACAAATTGCTGTTGTTCTGAAATGCAGTCTGAGTTGGACCAGTAGAAAACAGTGAATATTTTTACATGCTGAGACTGTTTCAAACTCACTTTTTTATAGTTATAGAACCGCAGGAGTTGTGGAATATTTATGCAGACCTAAATAGTGTATGTTGCAATTTTTAGGAAAAATTGGGTTGTTTAAGGGCTTGCTTATAAGCCTGTCCTGCAGGCCAGTTCAAATTGGCTAGTCACAGAAAGCCATTTGAGGTACTACCTGGTGTTATTGATGTGGAGGTCAGGATTACTCTTGATATCTTGAGGGTGCTTTAATGCAGTTAGAAAATAGTGATGTTGTAGCTTCATCTCGGAAAGGGTGGGAAAGGTAATTGCACCCTGTCTTCACTAATACTAATCCTAGACTATTTAAAAGGTGTTCTTAAATACTGCTTTGTTTGTGTGTTTGCCTTCTGACATAATAAAGTACTTCTCATCATTGTAGCTAAGATTTAGGCATTCACTAACACACTCTAAAAGCCAGTTAATGGCATTTCTGTATGCAGGGTCATCTAATTAAAATGTCTTTCAACTGCAGTACTGGAAGGGGCGAGGCAGAAATGGCTGTTGCATGCTAGTGCTTGTTGAACTAGAAAGGGTTATCTATTCAAAGAGGCAGGCTCTCTGACCAAAAGTGTTCTTTTAACTGTAATCACAGAATCTCACTGCCCCGCAGGAGCCAACTTGAAAAGTAACACAAGAAAAGGAGGTCGATGCTGGAGCTGCAGGACACAGCCCTCCATGTGGGAGATGGATCATGCTACTAACTTTAAGTGAATCAAGATTGTGCATTTAAGCTGGGAACCTGCAATGTTTTGTTTCAGGAGGGCAGCATATTGCCATAGTTTTTTCTGATTTCTTTGCCATTACATTGAAATTACATCAGACTGTTCTTTTTTTAATATAGTGATCAAGCTGACAATATAAAGGGTGCCTGTAATTGCTTTCTGTATTTTTTATGTAGGTTGGGTAAGATTAAGTGGCATCGTTAAAACTTCTTATAGCAAAATCAATTTCCCAATGGTAAAACTTAATATTTTAGCAGCAACATGGCACCAAACTAAAGACTGTATGGACAGTGATATAACAAACTTGCTTGTAGTCTGGGTTTTATGACTGTATCAAAGGATTTGATATTTTATTTCCCACCCATCACCCAGTTAAAATGAAACTGAATGAATTTCAAGCCTGAGGAAGCTGAGTAGCAAATGTATACATCCTTACTTTCCATCATTACTCTGCCTAACTTGTTTTCTTTAGGCCAGACAGGTATGTGGCACACATATAATCAGTGCAAACGTGATCTTTTTGATCAGTTGACTTATTGATTATTTTGAAGGAAAGCAACAGCCTCTATACCCAAGAGCCAGTGTAAGGATGAAACATTACTTTTTTTTCCTTTTTTTTCTGTAGACCTAGAAAACACAAGCTTTTTCCACCCTGTTCCCTGCTACTGTGAATCTTAGACAGCTGTGATATTCCTAGTTACATGTGTTGATTATTAGGGGGAAATTGCCCTTTCCATCTCAAACCCATCTTGTGACACAGACTATTTTTTTCCCCCCTCTTTTTTGCTTATTTGTTTCATTCAATGCTGCACGTGGCGTGCAGTAACTCAAAAGAAGCGATGGACATGGAAAGGAGGGAGATACGTATGTGTTGGTCAAATGCCACAGTGAGCTTGTGTTGCTTATTGGTAGAGGAGGGTTTTATTGCTCAGCAAAATCATCTTGGAACTGATAACAAAAGGTAGGGAGGAATGCAGTTTCCATTCATGCAAATGTGTTGGTGATCTTGCTTGTTATAAATCCATCTCCTTGCCAGATTATGGGGAGCTAATCTGCACATGCAATTTGTGTTTCATGCTGATATCTGTCAGTGTTACAGGAGGGACACCTATTGCTGCAATTAGGCTTATACATCTGTGTAATTATTTTTACCTGCCATTTAAGGCCCCATAAAAGTAGGTAATTTGACCTGTGGGTGCCTTGCATTGGAGTTTTAGCCCTTCCTTTGACCCGTGTGAAGTAGGATGGGTCACTGTCAGTTCCTAGTTGGGGTGTGGATGATTTAGTGCTCGGTGTATCTGGGCTCATGCATTGCTACAGAGAACATGTATAAAGCAACTCATCCATTGAGGTGTTCCTTTCTTCTCCAAATGTCATAAGAAAGGCATGTTTTAAAGGAAGGCATTAGTAGGAATCTTTAACCTTGAGTGATGTATTTTTTTTCTGTGGTACATGGACGGAATTGGTGCTCTGAAAAGTAGGTACAGATTTGTCTGTTTCCCTGTAGGACTCTTCTGTGAGATTCAGTAGCACTGACCAACTTTCTCTAGCTTGTGCTGCATTTTGTTGAGCAGGTCTGAAAGGGGCAGCTTTGCTGATGATAGAAAATAGACAACAGTCTTGCTTGAAAGTTGCAGGGCAGTATTGCAAACTGCATTGGAGAAATCCTGATAAATTTTTTCACCCTGTGGTGTCAGACTTGTGTCATTTAAAAATAGGCCGAGCCCATTCACATTCAGCTGTACCTCTGTTGGGTCTGCCACATGAGATTTAATCTAGCAAGTGACCCAGATACGTGCACTAGAAGAACAAGTGTAAGTACACTGAGGAAAATTACTTGCCATCTGTCTTGTTGTGTGTATTATTAATTTACATCTGATTTTTATGGCCCCTTTTTGTCATCTACTCTCTATTTTTCAGCTCTAAGTACACCTCTCCAGTAGCTTTTGGTAGCAGCTTCCAAGTGGCTGCAGTCTTCTGAATGCCAGAAGTGAGGCTGGGGGTAGGGAAAAGTGGGGAGAAGGGGACTTACATGCTTTCTCTGTTGTATTTTCCCTTGGTTGCTCCTACTGTGTCTTCTAATTTCAAAGTATCATAAGATAATTTGTATATGAAACAATTTAACCATGTTGATAAACAGCAATGTAACCTGGAGAAGATACTTGGGTAACTGACACAGTAATTTTTCAGGTATTGTAGTTGAGTAACTGATTAACTAATGTGCTAAACCTGGCATGATAATATTCTGTTAATATGGTACCAGTTCCATTTTTAAATGCTGAACATAATCTGAAAACATTTAGCTTTTGATGTAAAAGCTTGTTTCTGCATAAAAATTTGTGTTGAAAGAAACAGATAACAATGCAGGATCTTTGTTTCATGAAAATAGTGTGGTGGTGGTTTTTGTGGAGTTGATTTTTTTTTTTTTTCTTTTTTTTTTGCAATTGAGATTCTGTAGTGCAGAGATTTTTTTTTTTGAAGCAAAAAAAGAAGCTATGTCCCTGCAGTCTTTAAGATTTTTTTGTTGTTGTTGCATATATAACACATAAACCAAGTCACTACAGGTAGCTGGTTCTGAGAATAAAGTCATGACTGTTAGCAGATGGAGAGCCTCCCTCAGTCACTTACGGGATGTGCCTCATCTGCAGGAAGTTCCTCCAGCACACAATGGAGTTACAAATTCAGATGATCCACTTTCTCCAGCATCTCCCATATGTATTCCAGCTGCACTTCTGAATCCTTGAAGTTTGCCAGAGTTAAAGTCGCTCAGAAGCTTCTCATCTCAATTTGTTAACCATCTGATAGCTGAAAGAGTGTTGAATTAGAGCTCCTTTGCTTCCCTCATCTGGAACTTTGCCCTTCCCTCATTGTGGGCTGCTTGGATTTTTTTTTTTTTCCTGTTTTCTGTGAAGTTGACTGAAGCAGACCTTACTGTTTGTTTATGGAATTTCTTTCTTTAGCTGAAATATCTGGTGCTGAAGCAGTAGATGCAAGCCTGCTGGCAACTTGTGGTGAAAGTTGCTCCAAATCTACAGCTGGAGAAACAGACTGCGACTAAGCATTAAATAAATGCCTATTCTTACTGTTACACATATAAAAGTGAATCTGTTCTTTGGGCTAATGCTTTAGATTAGATTTTTTTAAAAAAAGCATTTTATAGACTTTACACAGATTTTGAGTTAGCTGTCTTTTTTTTTGAAAAGGAAAACTTTTTAAACTGTCTGTTTCCCTCTGGTTTTTTCATCCCTGATTTTGGTCTGAAGTAGTTGTTTGAAAGATGGAAGCAGTTTATCTGAAGACACAAACCTTATGCTGAAAGTTCTTTGTTCTCTGACACTTTGGCCCTCAGCTTCTTAAATTAATTTTGGAATTTCTCTTGATTGCACAAGTCTATTGATCATGTAAATTCCCCGTATCTTCCTTTAAAGTGGAAGCTTCTTTTGTGGGCAGGTTATTTAAGTCAGGATGGCAGCAGGATTTAATTTCACTTCTTCTACATCAGGTTCTTAGGTCATATTCTTGGAGTCTCAGGTTAGGTCTCTGTATTTGAGTGATTTGTGTTACTGCTTGCACAGGTGGTCCCTCACTAGTAAGGGAGAGGGTGCAAATCCTGTAATTTCTTTACCACTTTCACCCTCTGCTGAGCTCTGTACTAAAACATTTTTTCCCCAGAGTCCAGCCCATCGCTGAGGGAAACTCAAAAGAGCCAGAGGAATTTGGGTTTTGGAATTGTACTCTAAATTTTACTTACCAACTCTACTGCTCAGTTTGCTACTTCAGGACAGTTGAAATATCTGATGGACTTGTGAATGGCTCACAATGAGCATCTCGAAAGGCAGTGCTGTGTGCTTTGGCTCAGTCTTTGGAGGATGCTTCAGCCTAGCACGGAGTTGCTGTATTTCCTTTATGACAGCTTACTGTGAAACAAAGAAACATGCTGGATCAGTGGGGAAGCAACAAAGGATCAAGTAATCTGTCAATCTCCAGAGAAAAAGAACTGTTTGAAGCCAATGCAGCTCTGCCTTGCAGCCTCTGTAAGTGGGGATGGCTGGTCAATGTGCTTCAATGCTTTGCCACCCCAGCCATTTCTGGCCTTGTTAAGCTTCAAGAGGGAGAAAAAGTAAAAAGGGCTCCTGTGAATACTAATCCTATGTTCCCTAGGGCGCTGAGTTACTCTGTTAGCCTTAGTTGTCTTACTGGCTTCACAAGAAGATTTTTCAAGAGTAGTGGGAGGTTTCAGTTAAGGGTAAATTATGCTTATTTACTGTCTTCATATCCCTTCTTTCTTTTCATCTTGTAACCAATTTAATTGCTGTTTGTTATTAATTGCTGTTGGAAATATTTTGCTTTCAGTCTAAACTGTATTGTCTTTTATATCTTAATTATTTTGATTTTTTTTTCCCCGGTGTTTTATTGAAATGACCGATATTCATGCATCAAAAATTGTTATAAATCAGGGTACACTCTAAAAAAATAATGTAGGTTGTGTACCATCATGATGGCAAATAGAATAGCAGATTTCTATTCTATGCTTGAAACTTGACACCAAGTCTTTTTTTGGCATCAATCTTTCAGCTGAGAGCTGGACAGGCTTCCCATTAGTCTGCCACAAAGGCTTTTTAATTTATTTGTTGGGGTCACTGTTGACTGCTTTCTTCTCTCCAGGAGTTAAGCATGTTGGCCTCAGCAGCATTCCTGGTCCCAGCTGGCCCAGGAAGCTGAAGTCTGGTAGGTAATTGAACGATGATTTTCCAGATGATGGTGCAGACCATTACTGCTAGATGACTGGACTGATCTGTGGCATCCTCTACTGCTCTCCATCCTGTCAGTAGGAAAAAAACCCCACAACCAAACAACAAACAACCTGCCTTGACCTCTGTCCTGTGGCTCAAGAGAGGACATGCTTTTCTGATCCTTTTTTCTGATCCTTTTTCCAGGATGGGTGGTTCTGAGCTTAGCATTACTCTATGCTGTTTTGCTGATGATTGTATGATTTTAACTCCTATGTGTTTTAGAAAGCTAGTCCAGTATTAGTTCAGAGGAACAACACAGTAATTGATGTCGATAGCAGAACTATTGCTGTAAAGTCTCTGCCAGTGCCTGGATGCTATTTTCATGCAGCTTGGTTATTTGCATATTTAAATCCTGAAAAAGGACTTGAACTCTTGAAACAGGGTCACAACTGGGTGACCAACATTGTCATGGAAACAAACCCGCTCAACAGCAGCCTAAACTCTTCCTGTGTCTCTGTCCTCTCTTCCCTTCCCACCCCTGTGGTTTTTTTTGCATAGAAGAATAACTGGTGCCTTTCTCCTGACCACTTCCTATCATTGCTGCAAAATGACCTGTACCATGTGCTTAGGGCACCCTTCTGGTGGGAAGACCATCTTCGAACCTGCTCACATTTCTAAATAAAAGGCATCTACAAGTGTTGTTTTTTTTTTTGTAGTCCCAGTTTAGAGATAGCATTTAATTTGTATGCATGGGGTTTCCACTTGCTTGGCTACCTTCTCAGAGTAAGCGCGACTTTAGTTTTTAATTGCTTTTCTGAGAATCTTCTCTCCCTCTGACGCAGGGGAGTGTAGCTCAGAGTTGGATCTGACTCTCTGTGAGTCAGATACTTGGAGGCAGTGGCTGATGAGTGTGTAGGCTCTGAGCACTGTAGTGCATTAGGAGTGCCTTTACAGAGTTAAGTCTCCAGCTTCTATGCAGGGATGTTTCTCAGTTGATGCCGTTTAAGCTCATGAGTTTTGCTCAATAAATGTTGAAGCTGATACTGGGTACTTAGTTTGGCATTAAAACCCCCAGTAAATAGAAGTTTTAAATACAAGTAAAGCACAAAGAAATACTCTTCCACTGAAAGTAGTCTCCTGAAGTTGATGTTTGCAGTGGTTTAAGGTGGCAGAAAACAGAAGACATGGGGAAAAAACCTAAGGCAGTGGATGTTTTCCGTAAGTATCTTCAAGAATTAGCACCACTACTAGGAAAAGAAATCTGTCTGTACATGGATGTCAGCCAAGCCCCTGATGTGTAGTATCACAGTTAAAACTGAACTTCCCCATCCACCCAGCCAGCACCAAACTGTTTGGTTTTATCAAGGAGCCCCTTGATGTGGCTTCTTCCAGGTTCTAATAGGAGATGAAAGACTCCATGAAGTGCCAAGCACCTGTGTAAAAAAAGGGTTGGTATGCTGAAATTGCTTCTAGAAGGGTAGGCAGAGATGGTCTCTACCTGCCATAATGTAAAGTCTAAATATTCATTGTATGGCTGGTCTCTGCTTTTGATCCACATTTCTTGCAGTGATTCCTGTGCTTGCCTTCCAACCCAGGGTGTTTCCCTGCAGTGTGTTTTAGTACCATCAGAATTCAAGCTGCTGTAACTGAGGACGTTGTGTTGTCCAATTGAAGTTTTTTTTATATTTTTGTATATACATTTGACAGGCTTGTAGTAATGTGAATGAAAGATTGCAGTGAAATGCAATGAAAGATGCTGGGCTACACATTGAGCTCCTTTGAGTGGGGTTGTACTGGACCACTTTGCGATGGGGATTAGGTCCAGCTGGAAATTCAGATGAGATCCTTGCAGTCACCTCTGGCCAATAGGGCAGCTTTCCTAGCCTCAAATAACACTGGAGATTTTTCTTACTGAAGTAGAAGGTGCTCGTGTTGCTTTGAGTGTGACTCAGTGGGTGTGAGAATCCACTTGTAGCTCTTACGTAGGTTATGAGCCTCCTGCTATATATGTATTTTCTTTAAATGCTTTTAAAAAGTAGACCTTTTTCTTTTCAAATAAAAACATATTTGAAGAAACACTGTGCCTTGTCATATCATCTTGTTTCCTGCAGTTATGTAAAGGTGCTTTCATGCCTTCTCTTGTGCTTGATAATGTATGTATTTGGTTTAACTGCTCCTGTGGCAATGGTTGTTGATGGTTTTAATTATTTTAAAAACAAGATAAGGAAAGTTCAGAAGTGCTCAGGGCATGGGCTCCAAAGTGAGACAGGATCTTAAGTAATCTTATTTTGTGTTATACATTAGCCCTTTAGATACCACTAAAATAAGAAAAATGCTTAAGTCATGAATTAAGCCTTTGCCCTTGCTGGTGCCAGAATTTTGTTGGTGAATCATCTTGGGCAACTCTCTGAATTAATTTGTGAAGCTTTGTTTAGAAGTTTGGTTTATGGGTCTCTAACAGAGTCATTCTTCTTCTGCCAGCCTTTCTTCCTTTGGCCTTCCATACCTCCTCCCAACTCTCATGCCAAAAAAAAAATACCATTACTGAGAAGATAATTCTAGGCATAGTATACAGCTAGCTTTGCATTTCAGTGCTGCAAAATCTTGAATTATAACAAGAAATTCCTTGCAATAAATCCCATGAAGCTTCACTGTGTGTGCTTTATTTTCTTCAAACAAATTCAGTTGTACTTGAGGAAAATTTTAAAGGTGTTTGGTTTTGTTTTTTTTTTCCCCCAGGAGGAAAAGGAAGATCAATCTTGAGGAATGAGGGTTTAGTTATAGAGGAAAGGTTTCTTTTTTTAATTAATTATTTGTAATCAAACTTCTGATCTTTTACATTTTTATAATTAAACCAGAAGAAAACATAGGCTTTTTAAAAGCACTTTGATATAAACTAAGGTTCCAGTATGTTCTGTTCCATTTCACAGTATATTACTCATCTCTTGTACGTAAATCAGTTGGCTTGTTAAAAATGGTAGTATTTCTCTTTCATAAATATTATGCTTCTGGAGACTTTTTAAGGTGCATTTTTTTCAAAGGAGAAAGACTTATGTGTGGGGAAAGGCTGCAAAGAAAATGGTTCCTCATGTTGCTGACCTGGTGCTATGAAAGCAAAGCCCAACCTGGATCACTTCAGAGTACTGTCTGTGCTGCTGGGTGCATAAGTTACGATGGACTTAGGTACTTAGAGTGTCTTGCCTGCCTGATACAGGGATAAATCTGAAAGGAAAGATTCAGTGTCCAGGGAGCAGGAAGCTAGTTGGGTCTCTGGAATTTAGAGCCTGCTTTTAGCACTTGACAAAGAAATACAGAAATATCAGGATATTAATAGAAGAGTGGTGTTTATAAGCAAACAAAACTGAGGTACTATAAACCTGTGAAATCTTGCAGGGAACTCTTCTCCTCTAGGGGACAGCCAGCTCTTTCTTTCATTTTTTCCTACATGTTCCAATTTCAATCAATATGTGCAATCCTTTCAAATATATTTAAAGGCTACCTAATTTAGGGGCTAGGAGTGTGTCTGGTGAGGTGAGGAAGGGATCATACGAGGAAGAAAGGCTTCAAGAAATACTGGCTTTCACCTGGTTGTGTGCTGCATACCTAATCAGCTAGCTTGGAATACTAATAATTGTTAATATTTGGTATTTTACTCTTTTGGAAAAAATGCTAAAAAACACTGACTATATAAGGGTACCTTTAGCATTTTGTCTATATGACACAAAGATGTGCTCAACTTACTGTAATCCTGAGCTGTTAGCTTGAGTGTGTATGGAATTCAGCTTGTTTTTCAGGAAAATGGAAGGTTTGTTGCTGCTTATGCAGCTCTAGATCTTGGTGCTCCTTGGGAATAGTGTTGGAGAAGGAGTCTTGTCTAAGCAGGAAAATTGGATAGTGCAGGTCTGCAGGTACCATGGTGATGAGTATGATACACAGATCTTGAAAGGCTCTGATGCAGTAGCTTGAAGCAAAGTACCACCCTGTTATGAACAGCTTCCAAAAATCTCATGCTGTGTGTGATATTTAAATCTCCTAACTTGTCTCTGTGCTTGGCTGGTTCTGAACATCTCGCAGACTAAAATTTGTAGATTTTGTTGAGGCTTCATGTATTGTAGCTTATTATAGGCAAGGAATTTCAGTTTGTGTTTGCACTGTGCTGATTGCTAATGATATGAAAAAGAGTATTGGCTGCTTTTACAGCAAAACATTTTAAAACTCGGTTTCTTTCTACTGAATCCTGATGTTATGGTACAGTGTTCTGAATAAGTAAAATTACTCTAAAGCATGGAAGAACTGTGACACAGGTAAATATAAGTATGAAAAACATTACGGGATTCCAGAATAAACACTATTTTATTATATACCTAATTCTTTCTGTAAATAACTAATGAAAAACCTAAACTATGTGAATCAGAATTCTTTGTGATGGATAGGATTAAAATCAGTTTATTGAAATTTTATTTCCTTCTGATCGAAGTGTAATTTAAACAGTTCTACTTAAGCATGAATTATCTTGGTGTGGGCAAGGGTGTAGGGACATCTGTTCATTGTGTAGCACAGTGGGAGTGATGGCTGAATGTTTTTGCTTGAACAAGGGCACTGAGAGCACTTTATTTTGCATACCTCATTCAAGATAAGAAACCATGAGGAAACATCTGTGCATGGAGTATGAAAATGCACAGTGTTATAGTCTATATGTGTTATAGTCTATGCGGAGAAGATAGTAATGAGTGGAGAATATTTATTTTCCATCCTTACTTTTCAGGGATTGAAATCTTGTCTAAAATGTGTGAGATAGCAGAACACAGTCCTGCTGAGGAAGAGCAGATATTGTGATATTATAATTCTTAGCTTGAACCTGAAATGATACCACTTAATCCTTTGCCAAGAGTAAATGAGCACTCTTGTAGAATAAGCTGCTGAGAGAAGACTGCTTATCAGGCTGTATTTCGTAATGTGAAATGCAAAACCCCTGTTCGTAATGGGACAGCTGCATTTCATGTGCACGTATAGTAACAGACAATTTTTCATCTTATCTATACTTGCAGTGCTGTCTTGTGTCTGCACCAGCAGTGCAGGTCATGGAGGGAGTGAAGGGATGGACCCTGCAATCAGTGAATCTTCCAATTAGTATCAAATTACGCCCTTGGGAATTTTTAAGCTTGTGAATATAGTAAGTAGTGTGGTAATCAGGAAAAGTGAGTTGTTTTTTGTATTCAAAGAGTCTTTCTTTCTTTAATCATTGGTCTTAATTTCAGTAGGAACTCTTTGTATGGCAGTAACTTCTACATTTTTACTTCCTACAGAAAAAGTTCTCTGACTTTGCAATTTTTGCATTTCCTCTTTTTTCTGCTGAAGGTTAGAAGTTAGGTACTTGGGTCACCTAACACTATCCACACTAAATAAAATTAAATGAGGAAGCAAGTGCAGAGATTATATTTCAGCTATTGTTTTGGGAACTGACTAAACCTTGATTTAATTGAATTCACTTTAGATAGGTTGAATCTGCTGTTCTAATTAAAGAAAGAAAACTTCATCTGACTAATTTGTTCTGTTTGTCACTCTTACATGACTGTAATTTTTTCCTTTTTTGAAAAAAAATGAATGAACTCTGCAGCTAAACAAAAATCGGTGCTTTTATACATTAACTATTTCATGCTTATTGGAATGGAAAAAATGAGCAGATTGGAGAGGATGAATAGGCTGCTTAGTAATATCCAAGAAGGAAGAAAAATACGACCTAATGATCTGCTTTAGTGATGATCTGCTTATTGCCTCCTAACTTAAGGTAGAGATAAGCAAATAATTTTGTAGTTATGCCAAGTAAGAGATAAAATGGCAGTGTGTGCCTTGGCTTTGCAGCTAAGGCTTCAGTTTTACAAATTCTTGGACATATGTACAGCTTTTCAGATGTAAATAGTCCCATTAGATGAACCCTGGGTCCAACTGGAGTCAGTGGTAAAACCTGTGGCAATTTAAATAAGGCTAGAGTTTCATGAATGAGTTCAGTGAGACTACTTGTATACATAAAGTTAAACACATAACTCAGCATTTGCAGGAGAGAGGCCTTCAAGGATATGAGAATAAGACCCTTGTGAGGCATTTTGAAGCCTGACACGTCTTGCTGTTGCATGATGGAGACACAGTGAGGAAGTAGGTGAACCTTTTGGGCATAAACAAACATAGAGTATATAAAGCATCATAAATAAGTACAATTCATAAAACGCTTGGTTGGTCCTAAATAATGAATCAGTGAAAATGTTTATGGGCTGTGCTTGTTCTTTTAATATATTTTTATTTTATATTTTTGGCACAAAGGCATCTAAGGAATTAGTATCATTATTACGTTTCATTATTCAGAAAAACTTAGTGGGAGATGCTTTCTTTTGGAAGGGGAATGATTATAAAACAGAAGTGAAAGGCCAGCCCCCTCAACCCTGAGGCATTCAATATTTTATAATTATGTCAATTGCTGTAATCACCTTGTATATTAACTACTTATTTTCATACCATTCTTGGTAAAGAAGCACTGTGGGTATTACCATAATGGTGATATTTCTCGCCATCTGAGGCTCTCTCCTCCAGATGTTTCACTGACTTGCAAATTTGATTTGTAGCAGCTTGTGCAGAAAAACAACTGGTACACACACTGACAGATCTCTGTCTTTCTCTTCTTGCAGAACATCTTTGCAGTTTCACATTTCTTGGTGAGAAATATTATTTGAATGACTGCCCCCTTAATCCTGTGAGATTTAGATAAGTACAATTTTCTTGGTTTTTGAGGGAGTCCTAATTTACATTTCATATCACACAACCAATTAGCATGAAGTCTTACAGCAGCCTGACAATCCTTTGTGCCTATGGAAACAGTTACACAATAGTGCATGTGCAAATAATGTTATCAGGTGCCCTCTGTGCATGCTTACCCTTTTTACCTGGAGCATACTAAAAAGCTGCAGCCTAATTCTCATTTAAAATCAACCTGCTCAATGGTGTGATGAACTTGTGAAAAGGGAGAAACACTGATGTCTTAAGAAAATAATAGCCACTATTAATTCTTTTTAATTACTTCATTTTGGCATGCTGTTGTGGCTATTTTTCCTTTGTGCATGGCTTTGAATTGGAGGAACACGACTCCCCCCATCCCCCCCACCATAAGGTTAGATTCAGGCTGCAACATTTCCTTTGTCTTTGCTCTCTTTTCTATTACAGGTAGGTGCAGAACCTTGTCTCCTCTCCAAGTTGGAGACTGATATTGCCATTGTGTTTGGTGAATGGAAGAGAACATGCTAGCTCCATTATCCTGCATATTGTGCAGTCCAATTGTTGTTGGGAAATAGACTGGGACTACTTGCAGTAGTGGACAAGTAGGAAAAAAAGTAAAGCAGCAGGGCAATAGAAGGTTCAGCACTGGTACTGAGCTCGTCAGATGATGTGTGCACAGGTGTCTGGGGCAAATACTTTCTCACTTCTCAGATTTTGAAGTGCTCTAAGGTTTGAGATATTTGTTTCAGTCTGATAAACTGCTGATGTAATTCTATTCACTTCAGCTGTATTACCCCACTGGGTAGGGTGTGGTACCTGAGGATGCTTTCAGGAGCACTTGAGAGGAGATTTTCTGCTTCTGGGAGCTTCAGACTGAAAGGTGTGAGAAGAGCAATCCATGGAAAAAAGGTGGTGTTTGTGCAGTGGTTCTGAGTGTTGTACTCTGTGTTATGTTTGTAGGTACAAGGGCCATCTAAATGTTATGGTGACAATGAGGGAGAATCTGGAGAAAGGGGAAGGCAAGACAGAAGATGTAGCAGATAAGGATGAAATGAGATGAAATCCTTTAGCTGGTCAGTTTATGGGATGCAGGGGATCCAAACCCAGGACATAAACTGGCATAAGGATTGCTCTCAGCAGATCAGTGCTGGTAGTACGTTTGCTGGAAGAGAGACTCGCCCTAGATTTTTGCAGTCTCAACTGTTTCTGTTGCAGTGAGCCAGCCTGAGTCAAACTGATTAAGCCAAGGATGCTTGCCCTGCTGAAACCAACCTGAGATCAATCACACTGTCAACGTGACCAGCAGGCCTGAAAGAGGCAATTGCTAGCTGTGGAAATGGGGATCAACAGTTATTAGTGCTGATAATCTGTTCACGGGGTACCAGGGAAACTTGTGCAGGGAGGTCTCCATGGGTTTCATTCTTGCCTTTCATGAGATGTCAGCTTGCTTGTCTAATCTGTTCTCGCTGTCTCCCTGGGTCTTTTTCTCCTCTCATGTTTCCTACAATGGAAAGCTCATAAGACACATACAGAAAACTGATGCTGGAACCAAAGGAAGATGAGCAATGACCTTGTTAATAGAGTTAAGCCACTTAATAGGAGAAAGACACAATGTGGGTGGAAAAAAATGAGAGAAAAACAGATCAAATAGTGTGTCTGAGGACAGGCTTAGCTGTTGCTGTGCAAAACAGAGATGGCTGCAGAAGCTGCTTCCTTGTTTGGCTATTTCTTACTCTAAGTCCTAGTCTGGGACAGCTGGGGGTGATGTGAAGCACTGCTGCTTTCATCTTGTCCTTGCCAAGACTGCTGTATGGCTAATGAAGCATAAGATTTTAACCAAGCCTTGGCAGTAGTGCTGAGCTGAGCTATCAGCAGAGACAATGCCCTATGTATATGAAGTAATGGTTGAAGACATAAAGCTATAGAAATTCTTGGAAAGTGTCATGGTGCCTTGTGCTTTGAATATTTTACTGTGAAGAAGTTTTCCAGTCCCTCTTACCATGAAATTGACTCTGAATCTCAAACATAGCATTGCACAACATGTGGCATTCATATATTATCCCATTATTAGAATTGTTATGAGTTAAACAAGTAATTTTTTTCCCTTGTGTTTGCCTAGACTGTTGTAGAAGACAAACTTGCATCTTTAATGCAAGGTAAAATAGGCTTTTCTCTTTCTTTTTGGACTTCATCTTTCCTACAGTGTCTAGCTAAAGGACAAAGCTCAATTTTTACATTAAAGAAAAAGTGACTTGTAAAGACACATTATACTCCCAGGCCTCCAAGACTTGTCGTCTGAAATTGGAAATGTAGCCACGAGTAATGTATTCTGAGACCAGCTCTTTGTGGAGTTTTACTGAAATGTTTGGTGGATGTGCTCAAGAGTGCTGAATGAAGCTTCAAAAGGTTTCCCATGTTTCCTGCATATTACCTGCTCTTTGATACTGGTATGAGCTTGGTAGAAATGCACTGTGCAATGAGATTTTTGTGTTAGCTTTTTTTTTAGATGAGAGGAATGGATTAGAAGTGCTAATGGCCATGGCTTGTGTTCACCTTTAGTTGATAGTACATTTCTTATAATATGTCCATATCCTTATAATATATCCATATCAAATATGTCCATATCACCATTGCATGGTGACATCTGGGCTTTGTGCATAGAGGCAGATCTGGGATGCAGATGGCATGGGAGCAGCCTGCATGTACAGAGCAGCCATCAGCAGCTACAAAGCAAACTGCCTTGCACCTTGGCAGTACTGGTCTGACAACACCTACTGGTCAGGATGGTATTATGAAGCATGTTCAAGCAGTAGGCATTTGATGGTAATATTCAGAAGGCAATAACAAGAACCATTACACATGAAAGTAAAAAAAAATAATTCTGAGCATTCAGGAATGCTAATGCTTTTCATAGCATGCTTTCATCACTTGCTTTGGTGTATGGGTAACTATTTCACATTCACATGGCAATAACAGTCAGTTTTCAAGGGATTTAGTTGGAGTCATGGAGACCCTGCAAATATAAGGGACAACTGCAATCTCTGTCCAACCTAATAGAGGACTAAGAGCAGGAAATCATCCAGGGTAAGGGATGATGTATGGGCAATGCGTATTTTTGAGTTCCTCTGTGGTTTAAATATACTTGCAGTGTCTGAGCTCAAGTAGCATTGTATTTTTGCCTCAATGTTAATATGAGTTATTTGGATTTAAATATTTCTGGCATAGGCTAGAGTTGTGGCTCTGTCTTCAGGGCAGATGCAGCCAGAAAGCTGAGATGGAGACCAGTGCCAGACTTAGTAAATGGCTTATCTGCAGTGGTTCAAATTTATAGCTTATAGCCTTTTTCTAACTTATTATCATGAGTCTTGAAGCAGTCAGATCATTCTAGAGTTGAGTCCTTGCTGTCTGAGAGACTTTACAAGTATGAATTGTCATGGTCCTTAAGTGCTTGTCGTTCAGGCCCTTATTCTGGAACAAAAAATCCCACCCAAAACCAACATACTTCATATCTACCCCTTCTATGTTATATTAATTTCTAGAATTGCTTATATAAACCTAAACATTGGTATGGCTGTCTTATTTTTTTAAGAACATAGGAATCTTAGAGATTTGCTCGTGTTTTATTTCTGATTACTTCATGCTATGAGTATTGATGAGGTAATGGAAATTTGTATCTGGTGCACGAATGCATGGGGAAAACAAATTACGTGTAGTGTTTTTCATCAACCATAATTAGAGGAATTACTATTACAATCAAAATTAATTGCAGTTAATAAAGGGATTGCTTTTTCCTAGTAATGTATCTGAATCACAGCCTCATTTCTCCCCTCATATTTGAGAAAAATGTTTGAAAATTTTTATTTTTTCTTGTTCTGCCTTCCAGTCCTAATCATCTCGTGATAGAAACACCATTGTTTTCAGTATCAAACAAAGCATAAGCCCTACCAGATGAAAACATTGTGAGCAAAAGCTGTTTCATATCACCATAGAACATGAACTGTGAAAGTGTTGCAAGCTCAACTCATCTTCTTCCATGTCCATATTAAATTTGTTCTGTCTCCTGTGGCTTTTGTTCTTTGTTTTGTCCATATCTGCTTCTTCTTTTCTACCTTACCCAAAGCTTGCACCTCCTGTGGGCTGAGAGCAAACCTGCTTGTACAGTGCCTTGCAGGGCGCTGTCTTCACTGACGGGTTGGATTCTTTAAATGTTGTTACTGTTCTCTCTGAGCCTTATCTTTCTTTTGTTGATTCTTCCAGTTAGTGTAACCTGCTGCCTCTTGCTTATGTATGTATTTGATGAGTGTCAGGATTTTATGTTGGTGAATACCAGTAATGGTGTCTCTTCTATATTACATGAAGTTCTTAACTGCTAAGAGCGTAAAACAGAAAGATTCCTGCTGCTCACGAATTTTGCTTATGAGCTGCAGTACACCTGCCAGGATGCCTTTGCCAGCAGGAAAAATCTGTGAGAGAGCCTTGCCCTTGTCAGGGTTCAGGGCCACCCTTAGACCTGGAGGGCTGTTGCAGCAGTCCCAAGGATACAAATGCTGGTTTCCCAGGGGTGGTTGCAAAAGTGTTGGCATGATGGCTTTTGTGAAGGCCCCTGGCTTTTCCTCCCCTGCCTCCTTTGCTCACATAATCCTGCAGCATCTGTTGGAGTTTCCCCTCTGATTCCTCTGGTTCAGCAGAGCTGCAGGGTCACTAGAAACCTGTCTCTGACCCCTGCTGAGCTGATAAAAGCAGCATCATCCCCAGTGAAACCTAGGTGCTGTTGTTGCCCTATTTCAAGTAAGTGAATGCTAGGGATTTGTCTTCCACGGATGAGTGATGACAGGTGCTCCTCCTTCCCATCACTGGTCCCTGTGATGCCAGCTGTGCCATGTCCCCAGTGCCCCCACAGGTGGGGTGAGGGTTACTGGTGTGGCATCAGCCTTTCCCTGTGATCGCGTTACTGCTTGGGAGAGCTGGAAGGACAAAGTGGGCATTTGTAGATCAGGTTATGCTCAAATTTGATTGGGAGCTTCTGTCTGTATTCTTGTGATCTACTGCAAAAACTATTGCCAGTGGATGTCTGTGGGGGAGCTGGGAGCTAGGAAGCAAGAAGATCAAAAATACAGAACTGACAGGTTGATCGTGTGATATTTGGGGCTGTTTGCCAGGTTAGGTGGAACAAACATCCCTTATTTTAGATGATGTCTTGCTGTCCATGAAGTAAACAAATCTCTTAAAAGCTTTCCTCTGATTATTTTTAGCTTCAGCTTGGATTTGTGAACGACATAGGCTTAGGAAGGGTGCTCTGCAGCTGATTCAGCTCATCTCCTACAAAGCACCCCCAGTGAACTGATTTGGAAATGGCTTAGTGTGTAATCTGCATCGAGAATGCCCTTCTGACTGTCACTTCAGGTGATCAAATCATTCCCTAAATCCTGATAGTTTGAACATATACTGCTTAGATTAACTGCTTCCACTTTATAAATGTACCTGGTTGGCTGTTAAAATAGTTCTCCTACAGTTGCAAATAAAAATTTCCTATAATTGCAATAGTCCCCTCATATAGCCCCCCGTATAGAACTATAACCCCTCTAACCTGCTAATGTGCAATATTAATCTCAGCAAAACTGCTGAAAGGAGTACAAGTGAAAGACATACAAACATATTTCCACACAGACTTCTGATGTAATGAGATTAAAAAATGCATATTCGTCACTCAGTTTTTGCCAGCATCAGAGTGTCAAGATTGTGGCTTTACTAATATGTGGGTGGTGTAAGCTTGGGTTTGACCCTTCTGCCAAGGTATCAGAATTCCTTTCTGAAAACGTTCCAGGCTCTAAAATCACTTAGTCTCAACATGTTTCTCTTTGTCCTGATGCTGGCAGCACCCATCCAAAAGGTGCAGGTGAAGGCAGCAGCTGTGGAGGGTCCCCTTTGGCAGGGTGGCTGGGAACCTCAGGCAGCCCTCCTCCTCTCTGGCTGCCAGAGAACTCATCCAAAACCCAGGCATGGAAATCTGCTTAGAGGTGCCTGTACTGATGGTGCACCCATCACAAAATGGTACTTAAGTGTTTTGGCACGGTGTTATGAGTACCATCCTATCAGTACTTAAAAAGCGGAGTGAAACAGAACCCTTCATGATTGCTCCTTTGTGCACCATATGGCTTCCTAGTAGAAAACCTAACCTCATTTTTCCCTTCTTTTCTCTTATTTTAAAGACAGAAATGTAGGTTTATGTACTGGAGATTCCAGCTTCTATCCCTTTTTCTTCTCACCTCATCTCCAAAAAAGAAAAGAAAATACAAATGCAGTGTTAAATTAATTTCCCTTGTTTTTGAAAAGGTCTTTTCTCATCTATTGACTCTAGTTTTGGCTTTAAAAAATCACATCTGTAGCTTCCCACATGCCTTACAGTGATTCTTGAGAGTGCTGAATGGAGACTTAAAACTCAAATCCTCCTTTGACCATTTAGCCTGATCAAACTTTACCTGTGTCTGAGGATGTCTACAGATCTTTCAGATTTATAGCCCCTAAACCAGGGAAGTTTTTAGGAGTTCCAGTTTGTGGTATTCATTTATTAAAAAAAACAAAAACAAACCAACCAAACAAAAACCAAAACAAAACGGGAAACAACAAAAAACCCCAAAGAACAAACAAAAAACCCCACACAAACCAGAAAACAATCAAACAAAACCAACAAAAAAATCACACACACAAAAAACCCCAAAATCCCACAAAGGATACAAAAGTGATGTTGGTCAGGTGACTTTACCTTTGTCTTTGCATTGATGCAGCTGGACAATGGAGGCAAATCTGTTGGTAAATGCTTCAAGGGAATATGTTTTTTCTCATCTCTGATTATTTTCTGCTTTTGATATTTATTCAGATTCTATTCAGACGTTCTTCTTTGTAGTGGTTTTAATTTTGGATTGCCAAGCATTGTTACTGACAGTGAAGTGCCTCAAGCGAGCTGCTTTATTTTCAAGTATTTTTCTTAGTAGGTGGCTATGTATTTGCAAGATCAGTCTTTGCAGTATATCTCTAATTATTTATCTATCAAGACAACAGGTTAAGCACACTGTCAGCATTAAACCTGTACCAGTCCAATGCACAGATGGAGAAAACGTATTGTATTCCTGTGCTTCAGGGTGGGTGTTCCTCTAGTACAGTTGTTTATAAGGAGAAGTCACATTTTCATTTGCTTTCTTTGAACTTTATTTCAAATTCTGCTTGTTTAAGGTCTTTCTGAACTCTGCAAAGTTTCTCCTAAGTAGTTGGGTAGAGAACCAGAAGGTCAAGTGCTGGTTTCAGAGGAGTGTTGCTTTTAACTGATGTTGTAAGCTCTTATATTGTCTGTGATCTGTTGGTCTTTCAAACCCCTTCTAGAGGAGGTACTCAGCAGATGCACTGTAACTAGAGTCTCTTGGAATAGATTACAATCTGGAGAGCAATGTCCAGTAATTACTCTCTCTCTCCCCCTCTGGGCGTATAAAGAGCTCCACCAGCTCTTGAAACTTATTTGCCTTTATTTAGGATTATGTGTGTTGGGTTTATCCCTGCTGCATTTCTTGCTGCTACTTTTTACTGCTCCTTCTGTCTTGTAGGGCTTTGCTGAGAAGGAGCTGTTACTCATGCCCCATTCATAATCATCTTGCACCAACTGTTTGTAGCAAGAGGTGTTATTTTTCATCCCTCTCTTTTTGCCTTTTATCCGTTTACTTAGGAAATAGGAGACTATTGTTGCTCTCTGTCACAGTTACTGATACTTGTCGAAGGACATTGGACCTACAGTTATGTGCACTGGGAAGGAAGAGAAAGCAAATGGGTGTCTGAGCTCATGGTAAAATGGTGTTCATTCAAATACTGGTCACTTTTCTTCCATCTTATAATTCAGAACATCAGTGTAAGACTCAGGAGTGAGCAATCTCCAGTGAGACCATGATGCTGCATCTTCAACCTCTTTCCCCAGCTCTTTCTGGGAAAGAGAGGAAGTGGTATTTCTCCTTACTTTTGAAGTTGGCTAAGTTGGTGACAGCTGTTTTATTGAGCAAAGAGGAAACCCAAGTAGAGGAAGTCTGAATTCTATTTTTTTCCTGCTGTGCTTGTTCTTGGTGCATGTTTGGGCAGGTGGTCCATAGTGGCACCAAATATCAAGACCCTTTAATGGAAAACATTCAAATGTGTTAAGATGTCTCAACAGAGCATGTTACTTGTGGCTTCATGAGGTAAGAAGAAACCTTTCTTTTGTTATGAGCAATGTCAAACTGCACCACAACATTGCTTTTGCAGTGATCAGCCACTGCACTGTCTTGCTCTGTAGCCCATTTCTGATTTAAAAACTTGAATCTTAAGGACATACTAGCAGTATGAGCAGGATTTATTTCGCCTAACTTTGTCTTAAAACAGTTAAGTCTAGTTGAAGATAGCTATGAGGGTGAAACTGTTTCTTTGAAGAAACAAAGATGGGCAGTTTGCATGCTTAGTGAATTTCCTTATGAGTGACTTCCTTTCTCTGTCTCCATTCATAATGTATTTTAAATATCTAAACCATCTGTTTGTCCTACATGTATGATAGGATTTTCTCCTTCAACTTCAGCATTGTTATTAATAATCTTCAGAAATAATCATGTTGTGGGGAGGAGTGAATACTGACTTCTTGGTTTAGATGACCAGTATATCAAAGATGACCAAATAGTGTGGCTAAAATATGCAGAATGTAACAAGCTAACCTTTATTTAAAAAAAAAAAAAAAAATTGCTTATAATACTTAATTGAAGATTATAATGTAAAAGATAAGGTAGAGAGACTACCATTGTTGCTGAACTACTATATATACAAATACCAGTCTTTTTAAACCAGGATTGCAAGAAAAACTACCATTACAAAATTGACACATCTTTTATTCTCCTTCCTTTCTCCTGTTCTTCACGTTTAAAAGAAAAAAACCTATGCTATTAACTCTGAGCTAGAGTTTTGTCTGATGTGAGTTAATGTATAGCTAGTAAACAGAATTAGACTGACTCACAGCAAAGGAAGATGTTCCCTATTTTAGCTTTCAGATGAAGTAAGAAGGCAGACTGATTCTTAAAAACAGCTACAATTATGACAGATTACAGAAATGAAAATATTCTAAGAAACTTGGAGAACTCATGGGGCTGTCTTGTCCTTGGCATGCAGGAAGAGAGAGATGTGATGCAAGTGATGTGGTTAAATTAGGTCATGGCATGAGCTTTGGTGGGGATTGCTAGTAAATAATTTGCACACTGGAGGAGAGCTTCCTTCCTTAATTGTTTCCACCTGGTAGCAGGCTATTGTCAGACCCAGGGACCTCTCTGCCCCTTTGAGCAGCACTTTGAATGAGAAAAATATAGCTCATTGCTAGTCAGTGATGTTTGGATAATAGCTAAATCTGTCTGGCTTCGTTTTACAAAGCTGTTTGGAAATGCAATAGAGCATCATTCTCCATTAGGAATACATGCTTTCCCACTGCTGTCTCAACTTGGGAGACTGTTTTTCTGGGTTTTGGTTTTTTGTGTTGCTGCTACTGCAAGAGACACATAGCCACGACATGGTTTAAAAGGTACGGATAAAAATGCAAAGTGTTACATCAACCTTTTCAATTACAGTGGCTTCTTTGTTTTAAAAAAATGCACCCAAAAGTTGTTTAGGAGTGCACTGCCTTAAAAGAAGAGACTGTAATAGAGGCGCCTTTCTTATACTCTTTAATTTAGCTACTAGAAAGGAGATGAATATATTAATTTTAGGCATTTGCCTTGCCTAACACCAAAAAGAGGGGAGAGGGCATGCATGTGAAGTGGTATCACTACCTTATCTTTAAAAAAAATGATAATGAATTCTAATGCTATTACGCACTCTTTGGAAATTGGCTTCTCTAATCTAATGGAGCTGTGGAATTGCTCAAATTCAGTCCAGTTTTAGAAGCTGAAGGCTAAACGATGGAAGTCCCCCCTTTTGTAACCTATGTCATTTAAAAGTGTACTTGATTTCTGCCTTCAAAGTCTGGTGGACTTGGAAGAAGGGAAATGGGATAAGCTTTCATCAAGAATCAACTGAAATATAGTGTTTTGAGGCAAGTGTATAAGATTACTGCAGACTGCCTGCTTACACCTATTATAGCTTCACAGTCTCTTAATTTTTTTTTTTTTAATATATATAGGCTTGTGAATAAAAATGTCAAAATTAAATTACAGCAATTAAAAGCATCCCAGCAATGAGACTTTCAGCTCTCTAGACATAGTCATAAATGCAATCACATTGGTTACTGACAACCTATGGCTTGTGTTGGACAGATAGCTTTGTCATGATTGAACATCCACATTTGCTTGTACTTCTGCCCTTCCTGATGTGAAGCAGGAGGCACAGAAATGGGCATCCCTGAGGAAGGGTCACCTGCCTGGGCTTCCAGAAGCTGCTTGGTATTAGCTATGGAATATTAAGCAGGGTCAAATCTGCCTCAGGATGTCGGAATGAGATTGCATATTTCATTAAAGCCTAATTTGTTTTTCATGGGGAAATACTAGAGGTGTTGGCAATTATCATTCGTGTAAGTTGTAAGATTTCTTGCTTGAAATTTAGCAAAGAAGCCTGTCGGTGCTTATTTAGTAACTCCTTTGTGAATAATTTTGAACTGAATTTGTATGATTGTAGCAGACCCTTAAAATCTCTTGCAACGATTTTCCAGTGATGCCATTTACCCAGCTGAAGACACTGGATACACTTCTTCCAAAGCTTTGCTCTTGGCTTCTGGTTTATTCAGGCACTTCCTTTGCTACCTTGGAGCTATTCTGAGGCAAAGATACGTGAGAGATGGGGTGGGTAGGAAGCTGGAGGGACACTGGCCTTTTCACAGAAGCATAAGATTCTAGGTTTTTTCAGATTTCTAGTTTTTCAGACTCTACATTTCTTGAAATCAAAATGGTTTTGCAAGGTGTATAAATCCCTCATATTGGAGGGTGGACTGAAAGTCCTCTACACGTCAGTTTCGTCATCTAATCTAGGAATTAAATTGAGCCTGTGTAACTTGTTTGCTAAATTCTGATTTGCTTGACAGATTAAAAGGAAATCGGAGAGTTAGTAGTGCCAAGTAAGTTCTAAAGTTGTGGTGCTTTTCTCCTTATTTCAAGTAACAGAGTCTTCAGCTATAGTGAAAAAAAAATTTGTTTCATGCAGTTAATATTGTTGGGAAAGTGATGGATTTATAAATGACCGAGCTTGCGACTGACACAAAAATTCCTTAAATCTGAAATAGCAGCATGGGTATTTTGGATGGTGGGGATTGCAAAGTGTTTCAGGAGTTTTGTGGGACTGTGTAGTTTCTGTTCCTAGCCTATGGAAGTGGTTAGCAGCTGTGTATTGCCCTTAATAATGTTTAATTGACAAGGCTGTTATTTTGAAAGTCTTTATTTTTATGCTTGTATCTCATTGGGCTTGGCTTTCTCTGTACAGTCTTAAGAAGCCTGGCACATCTCTTCCACCATAGTGGCAGAAATCAAATTGCATCAGAACCATCAGACATTGGGAAGTAAGTTGTGACTGAAGTCTCTTGGGAACACAGCAGTTTCTCAAGCACATGTTGTCAAAACAGCTACAAGCCTCAGTAATGCTTCATGGGAAAGAATGAAATGATCACTGAATTGCTATTCAAAAGAGGAATAAAATCCAAGTGAACACCCATCTTCAAAGAAGCTGAAGTACAGCTTGACTTGCACTTACTGCCTTTTGGATGTACTCGTTTTTTTCATTCTGCAGCATAGATTGCCTGAGGAGAAAACTATTAAATATGCAAAGACTGCTTTCAAAGATGGTGCTACTGGACTAAATAGTCTGTTCTATGCATATGCTATTCCAGTGTGCCTTTGTGTGTGTTTGTGCTGGTGCATATATAAAACTGACTTCAGAAGTTTAATGCAGTTCTAAGTCCACAGCTGCTGCTGTTATCACTTGATTTGATGCTTGCTATCAAAGTTGGAAGTAGATTTGTCAGTGTGATTGTAATCTTAGGTAAAACACCCCTGGGGACGTGTGTTGGGTGTTTTTTGTTGTTGTTGTTTTTTTGTTTTGTTTTGTTTTTTTTTTTTTTCAATTCAGAGATAATTTAATAATTTCTAAATATATCATCACTGCTATTTAAAAGATGTGTTGGCTAAGCTAAAAGATAAGGGAAACATTAAAAATGCTTTAGAGACATACATTTGAGAACTGTGTGAAATATTTTGTTTTAAATGATGATAACGTTTCACCTGCAGTGCATCAGTTTCCTGAATTTCAATAGCCTTTGGTTTGATCTTTTTATGAACTGAGCCCCTGCTAGCAGCAGAACAACCTCTTCAAATGCATTGCCATGCTGTGCATGCATTTCTGAATTTTGATACTATGGCCTCCAGTAACTTTTTTAAAGCCATACTCCCGTATCTATTCTTGGTTAGTAATTTAACCAATCTCCTCTGCAAATGTGATCTTTTTGTTTCCACTTGATCGCTGTGGTGTGTAGCTGTTCAATTGCATGGCCTACTTAATTTTATGGTTTGTGGACAATCTCTTTTTCAAAGGATTTGGGAAGCCCTCTACCAATTAGATAACATCTATTTTGCCATTACTCTCATATAGTCGTCTATAACATGAAATTGGGAGTCCTAAAGCAATTTGATTACTCATTCAGATAAGAAATCTTACCGTAAGTCCTTGCTGACAGTGGAATGGAAACACAGTGGTTTTAGCAACTGAGGTGGATGTACAACTGCCCCAGCATTCTCTGAGAGTGCTAAGAAATGGTTTCCTATAAGGGAATTCCTATAGGGTACTGTATGGCCATAGGATCTTCAATTATTTTCTTATCCTGGAGAAAAAGATGTCTTGGAAAGATGGTAGCCTTTTGTTTTTTAGTTAAAACCACTGTTGTTTTCTTCTGCAGGGCAAAGAAGTAACGAAGGAATGGATTTTGTGATGAGTTCTGTGCTTTTATGCTTTGGGAACGTGGGTTGAGGATGTGTGCTGAAGAAGAGGTGGGGGTAGGCAAAGTCCTTAAAGTGTTGCTGTTCTGTAGTAAAGGAGAAGAAAGGTTGCAATGAGTAGTATGAGGAGTGCACTTGACCTTAATGTTCCTCATGTTATTATAGAGTAAGGCAAAGATCCCCTTTTTGATGTAAGCATTTTTCTCATGAACCTCACAGTTGGTGGGTATGGGAGAAAACTGCATGTGGCTGCTTAATTAATTAGCAGAGACTGTAATTGTGTATCCTTGATTTATCATTGAGTACTAATAGTGAGTGACAGCCTGGAGAATGCTTTTACAAACATAGTCTCTCTCAAACTGGGCCAGTGGCTGGGCTTCAGCTTGTCTTTACTGTCTATGCTAGGTGTGTTGGGTGGATGCCCAGTTTATAAGAAATGTTGGTGACTCCGTTCTTTGCATGTTCATTTCACCATCAGGAAACCAAACTAGAGATCAGGCAGTCAGGCAAGGGCAGCTTTCTGGCTTCTCTTCCCGCCTTGCCTTTGTTTCTGGGGAATGAAGGCATCCTTGATGACAGCTGCAACCTTTGCTTTTTGCTGTTAGGTGTGCTTGGGTGGCAGGGAAGGTAGAAGCCTGATTCCTACTTGCTGCCTTCCTGAGGGGATGTGGGACAGAGGAGAATCAATTAAGAGATGAAAAGCACTTTAAAAAATAAACTGAGTAGATAAAACTCCCAAAAGAATAAAACTATTTGCAGGACATGATGAAAGTTTCAAAATTTGCATACTGACATTAATATTTGTAAATCAAATGCATTTCTTGCCTCACAGAGTGAGTGAGGCTGGTTTTAAATATTCTATGAAATTTTTGTTTAATATTTGATAGTGAAAGGATTTTTTTAGAGCATGTAATTGAGTTGGATTCATGGATAAACAAGTTAAAAGTGATTTCCATCTGTATTTCTTGTTCCACATAAATCCTCAATTTTCTATGCTCTCTTGAGTACTCTTAGCACTTTAGAGGTAAAACGTTCATGTTATCTGATGTCAGAACTTCTTTCTCAGTGAAAGCAGTTTCCAGTGCTAAAGAATCATTTCTCTTCAGTAAGAATATTGCTTAATTGAAAATCTTGTCTGTAAATACTAATTTGTACTTCCAGGTGACGTCCAAGTACACTTTTGATCTTACTCCATCTAAAAGAGTGCTTAAAGAGCAAAGGCAAAGAGGCTTTCTGGAGAGATGGCGTTCCCAGATTAGTTACCTGAAGACAATTTCATCTGTAGCACTTAATACTCAGTGTCCTTGGTACACGATGGTAGCATTTTCTTCTAATTTTGTGTTGTTTTGCAAGATGATTAATATATTGATGTTTTGTGAAATGCTAGGCATAGATCTGTTGCATATAATGTTTTTATATGCTTCTGCTATGGTGACAGTGTTGTTGCCCCTAGTAATGTAAGATTGATTTGAAATCTCGTTTGTACTGTGTGAGTGGGTAGAGCATCCAATTTGAATATGAGGAACTAATACATTGGTTTTTTTCTAAACTCGGGGAAAATGAAGCCCTCTCTGAAATCTACTAGACTGCTAATTACCTTTAAAATATCTTACAGAGCTAATATGAACACAGCTTAATAATTATGCATGTTTAATTAGAAAAAAAAATGTTAACTTCCTTGATACAGGAAGTTTTGCACAGTTCTTGAGCAAAGAGATTTGTATCACACTGTCCATCAATCTAGGCTTCCGTGGATTGTTTTGAGCTGCAAACACAGGGATCAGCTGTGGAACTGGATAGTTTCACAACTACTTCAAAGGTAGCTTGCAAATGAAGTGGTAAATTTTAGTTGAGGAAGGTACTTCAAAGGGTTATGTGCTTACAGGAATCCTGGAATTGCTAAACTCTGTTTGCGGATAAGTCTTTGCAAGTGATTAAAAAGTTAACCCTTATCAGCATTTTGTATTGATAGGCAAGCCAAGTACTTGCCAGTTTATCACCTTGCTGCTGTTCAATGTGGAAATATCAGAAAAATGCCTTGATAGGAATTAGTTGGTTTGGTGTAGTGTCTCAATGATCCTTCAGAAATGGTGCTTACAAAGTAAAATAATGTTCTTAGTGAGGAGAATTAACATGTCATTAGTACATAACTGAAGAAAAGTGTACAGTATGCCATATACAAATTGTAGGGGGAAGCAAATTCTTGGCGGTAAGATTTAAGAATGTTTCCATTGAAGACTGTAAAGGTCCAACAGCTTTGTTTTGTTTTGTGTTTTTTTGTGTTTTTTTGTTTTTTTTGTTTTTTTTGTTTTTTAATTCTATATGGCAAAAGAAACGCTTGCTTCTTCAAAAATTGTTAAATATTTTGTCCCATTTTGTAAAGTAAAAGACTTTCTGTGGACTGTCAACTGGTGAATGTAAGATCTCGCCTCATGTGGATATGGTATTTAAGATACTGTGTAGTCTACATGTTAGTCACAGTTCTGTTACTATCAAGGAAGCCAGCAAATGAGGAGATAAGGCTCTGCTTAAAAATTTACGAAATGATTGTGGACTCATTTATCTGGCTGCTCTGGTACATGCTACATTAAAGTACATAATGAATAACTGCATCATGGTTCATGTAGGGTTTAACATTCTTAGGTTAGACTTTGATAAAAGGCACTAAACGAATGAATAGCTATCGTATGGATAAATCATATGGATAAGCAGAATGTAAAGCAGAAGTGAAGTATACCACACCCCATAGTGGCTAATGTGCAAAGGAAAACAGCTTGATTCCCCTGGAGGATTATGTAGTTTAGGTCCTGTGCTTCAGATCATATTTGTTAATAACCTTTTATTTTTTTGTCCCAATGTGGAACTACTATGTGAGAATAACATAGTGTTTTATCTGTTAATATCAAGTGCATAAATGAAATGTTGCTTCAGTTCTGTCTCTGCATTGATTTTTTTTGTTGTTGTTCTTTTATTTTTTTTCTTGTCTCTTTTTTTTTTTTTTTTTTTTTTTTTTTTTTTTTTTTTTTTTTTTTTTTTTTTTTTCCTAATTTTGTACAGGGTGAGAACAGACCTATTAATTTGTCTGGTGTATGCTTGGAATACAGCCAATGAAGACACTTCTGGTAGAGTTTTTAAATAAGAGAAAGCACTTTAGAAGTATACATGAATGGTTAACTGTTTTCCAAGACACACTCAGAACAATGAAGAGAAGTAGCTATAGTAATGTATTTTAATCTCCTTCACTTTGACTTTGGGAGCTATAACCTTTATTTTTGACTGGTGACCTTTCAGCTGTGCTTCATGTTTTGGTCATCAAGTTTAATCAAGATCTGGATTTTGGTCTTGATTTCTGTGACTGCACTGAGCAACTCCTTAAATCTGTTAAAAGAATAAACTTAAATACAAAGACAGAGTGATTTATTTGTCAATGGCACTCCTTAACATTGCTCAGTGGTCCCTACCGCTATGTTTGGGTTAAAAAATTAGTTTGTATTTGTCTGCAGGAGAGTCTGCAAGTTGTTTATGAGAAGCAGGTGTTTTCCACTAGCTGTTGAGTTGAACATGTCCTCAAAAGTAGCACACAAAAATCAGTCTGCTTGTAAGGGGACTAAGCTCTGATTCTGAGGTTTTCTTCAGTTTGGAATTTAGTTTCTTTTCCTCTTTGACTGGTGTAAAGTAGTCCCAGCTAGGATTAGCTCTGAAGCAGGCTGTAAAGTCCTTTTTTCCCAGGCTTTAAGAAGAGATGGTGATGTTGACTTTACTCTCTTTAGCCTCTGTTCTCATCCATGGTCATGGTATCTGTGGGTTTTGGGCAAGCAGTGCACCTTATGGAAGAGAATTTATTTAGCCAGTAACTTTTTTCATGAAACAGTAAGCCTCTGGCTACATATAAATGTGTATCCTCATACTTTATCCTACCTGGGGCAATGTCTGTCTAAAAAATACTGGAGGGAAAAAATCTTAACTACTCATTGCATCTGGTTTTGTTGATACTAGAAAGCAAGTTAAATTAGAACAAAAGAATGTAGAACATTAAAGTGTCAAATGAAATTAAAAATTAATCAAGAGGAGTATTATTCTTCCTTCATTCTCCTTCTGCTCTGATTTTAAGATCTAAGCATTAG
The DNA here is from genome assembly GCA_038090715.1 of Florisuga fusca. Lineage (NCBI taxonomy): Eukaryota > Metazoa > Chordata > Aves > Apodiformes > Trochilidae > Florisuga > Florisuga fusca. The sequence goes on from JAAWXA010000042.1 coordinate 5,284,770, forward strand.
CATGGTATGAGGCTGTGGGTTGTGAAAAGATTTAAAGCTTTTGCTCTCATACCATCATTTTTTGCTGTTTCTGTTAAACAAGTGAAATAAGGACTTATTAAGTCTCTAGTACTCTCTCTGTAATCAGGTTCTGTATTTGAATTATTGCAAACTTTCTGAAGAGGCATCTGTATGACTCTGCTAATATTTTGGTAATATGGAGGTGCTTACAATCTGATTAACATGTGGTGCATTTTTCTTCTCTCCTGCTGGGAATATAAGTCTGGAGCTAATAAAATGTTTCCTGACCTTGAATAGGAGAGAATAAGAGTTTTCTTTCTTGATAAAGATGTTAGTATGAGTGCTGATTTTGTTGCAATAAAATTTGAGAGGCATAGTAAACAATACAATTTGTGAGAAAATAGACTTAATAAATTTGAGCCTGTCTACCCTTTATTTCTTTAGACTTGTCAGCTATTTCTTGCAGTAATTGTCCATGGAGGAGTAGATTAAAAAAAAAAAAAAAAGGATTTCCTTTCTGCAATATGTAGCTGAGAAAATAAAAAGCTTGTTTTGGTTTAAAGGAGTCTTCTATTCAAAATATGTACCTAAAGCAGTAAATCAATAAATACTTTGAATAATTAGAATTAGGTTTTTTGTATACAACAGCTGGGAATTCCATTCTGCATCTTCATCACACACATAATAAAAACAGAAGGAAACTGAGCATGTTTGCTTTTAAAAGTTCACTAAAATGTATGATTATGAAAACATTTTTTTTTCCATTATGATTTCCCAAATACTTTTTAATTCAATGGTGCCTCTAGCTCTTTCAGGCAGTTTTGAGTTAAAATGCTTTCATTTGGAGGTTGCAATGGTGACATAATGAAGGTCTACCTACAAATGAGGTTGAATTAGGAAATGTTGATTCACTTACAGTTAGGAGAAATGTCCATCTGAAACCATTTGAGCTAGTAGATCATTATCAGAGATTTGTTAGTAGATTTTTTTTTTTTTTTAGTAAGGTTTTGTTTTGTTTTGTTTTTTCTTCCCAGAATAATCAAAGGAAAAAAAAAGTCATGGTATGTGCATCCCTCATGGTTATGCAGCTCAGATTCCTCAATAACAAAGGTTATCCTGGTGCAATTAGGGTCCCCTCCTAAAGCAGCAGTCTTCTGAGCTGCAGGTGATAATGGATGGTGGCTGATGAAGATGCAGATGCCACTGGAGCAGGGGAGCTGCTTTTTGCCCCTTTACTGGAATCCATCTCTTTGGAGAGCTGGCTCCAGCTTTTGTCAGGAGTCCCAGTTGGCTTCCATTCAATTATGATCAAATAAAGATGAGAGAGAAATTTATGTCTTTGCTATGCCAGACATTTCCTGACATGCTGTTTTTTTGTTTTTTTTTGTTTTGTTTTTTGTTTTGTTAGCTTTCAGTGGTTGGCACCCCTTCCCTGTCAGGAAACTCTCTAAAATGATACTCACCAAAGAGCACTTGACATCTTCCTAGCACAGTGTAACCTGAGTGTTCTCCAGTGGTCCCCAAACTCCTGCATGGAAGCTAGGGACATTTTCCACGTCTTGTGAAACAGTAGTTGTGTCCACCTTGGTGATATTTACAGTCTGAGTTAAGGAGGGCAGAATGAGAAGAGGACCTCCGGAAGAAACCCTTTGTTCTTAGAGTCCTCTGGCATTTAGGGTTATGGAGAACACATCTACACCGGAGGTGATAACAGAGCAGGAACTATGACTTTTTTGTTGCTTTATTGTTTTTAGTATTGGTGGAGGAAGAGAGGAGGGATGCTACTAAGAGGTGTTTTCCTCCTAGGGAGGAATGGTTTTCCTGTCTGAACCCTTGGCTACAGCGGGAGGGAAACAGAGGCAGTACATCTTGCACAAGCCATGTTTCTCCAGTAGAAAGGGCAGATTTGTAGGTTCTGATGCATTTACACCAATATGCAGCTATCAGCTGGAGCTGGTATCTCTTAAAATGCTGTGATTCCAACCTGATCACTCCTTGTTCTCACCTATCAACAGTTTGGCTGTCAGCTTCTGTGTCTAGGAAATTGTAACTGGCTTCCTTCCTCCTTCTGGGGTGGGTGGGAGATGCAGGCATTGCTACAACAGTCCTGCTCATGTCTAAACAAGCAGTGGAGTTTCTGTCGAGGGAGGGCAACATTTACAAAGAACTTCAGGAAGATTTTTCTAAATGTTGTCAGCTGCTTGTGCCTGGAAAGTGGAGGGAGGGATTATAGAATTTATTATGAGTGTTGCGAACCTGCAGTTCTGGCCAGTTTTTCTAGGGTGCTGGTTAAAGGCTGTTTCTTGATACATTTTGGGGGTTTTGAAGTGGTTGCATTACTTGAGTCAGCAAGTATTGGCCTCATAAAGGTTGCAAGGGTCAGTTGTGCACAAGACTGCGTATAGGGAATATATGTTAATAAATGCAATGACTGGCCCACTCCTGTGCTACTCCTTGAGAAACCCTGGTGGTGGTCTCTCAGCCTGTTTGGATAAGAGAAACCAAGCCTTTCCCTGTTTTTTCATGGTCTTGCATACTTAATCTGGTTTTCACCCTGCTGTTACCATACACAGAAAAATTAATCCATGTGCTTAATGATAAATCTTTGAAAATAAAATAGTAATCCCTATTCAGGTCATAATTTATGTCTCTGAAGTTCTAACATTTTTACTAGAAAGCATTTTAATAATTTGGCAGTCTTTCAGAATAGGCTTTTCTTTCTAAAATTCTTTTCAGAGGCAGTTTTTAGCAGTTTGGTAGTTCTTGAAAATCATGTCTCTGATTTCTTAACTAGGATAACTCCATGCTCCCCTATTGCCTAACTTTCTACAGTGTTTTTGAAAAAATGGTGTTGGGATAGAAGTACCAGTCTGCAAATATATTTCTTGTAAAGTCCTCTGAAGTGGTTAAGTGGTTTAAAACATTGTGTTGGGAAGATTATTCTTTTTACAAATACAAAAAGTAGAAATCACATTTTTTTTTTTCTTTGTAATGTTCACATAACAGTACCAAACAGTTTGATATATGCAGAAGAACAAAAATATAAAATAAGGCTTTTGTAGGTTGTTGTTTGCGGTTTTTTTTGGTGTGTGGTGTTTTTTGTTTTTTTTTTTCCTCTGTTCACTCTTACACTAGCAGGCAGAACCAGGCCTCTGAGCCTTATCTTGTGGGGATTTACACCTGATAATAAACCGGAGTACGTTTTGAAGGACAGAAGTACATGGTTGTCTTTGGAATAGTTACTAAGCCTGCTGGCAGCATGACTGTTCACAGGGGATAATGCCTCCAGGCTTTAGGCAAAGCGGTGTGGAGAATGTGAGAATAAATGTCCCTGGGAGACAGCAGGGGAAGCTGGAGCCTGTCAGATAGGTTTCAGCATCCCAAGGCATCTGATCTGCAGTGAAAGACAGCAAAACTAATGGTACTTTGTAGCTCAGCTAACAAGAATTTAGGATCTACTGTTGCTGCTTATTTCTTTCCTGAAGTTGTCTGTTGATGTTTTACTTTATTTCTTTTGTGTGCAGATGTGACTGACTGGGATTATGGGAAAGGCTGCTAGTAAGATACAAAGGTGTACTGTTCACTGTCTCTTTGGCCCTGACATCTTAAATGTTTCTTATTTAACCCTTTTAAACTCTTTAAATGGGCATTTTTCATGTGAAAGATGTACTTAATTTCAGAAATTAAGCTGTGTGACTGCATTAGCCTGATTATTTGTGCAGTTGTAATGCAACGTGATTTTAACAATACTGGGATTGGCAGCTCTGGGCTGCAGATTTTAGTCCTGCAGTACTACTTGGAAATAAAGCTACATAAAATGATTAGCAAAATTATTTATATATTATTTGTATATTTATATATATTTTATATTTATATAAATTATTTATATGTTCACTAAGATTCCCATCATGTGGGTGAGCACCCTGCTCCTCAGGCACATTGCTCTCCCAGACAGCCCTCCCAGCTCTCTTCTCTCCTTTTCCTCCTTTCCTTTGACTCTGCATGTTTAGTGTGTTTTGGCAGTAGTTTCAACAGGAAAGCCTCTGTCCCCTGCTGACCCCTGGGAAGCCTTTGAAGCTGGTTGTTACAGTGCTTTGCTGAAAGGTAAGAGAGATCCTGGCCCAAAATGGAAGAAAAGGGGGTTGGAGTCTGGCTGCGACCTGGGAAGGGAAGGCCAGCAGCCCTGTGGTGCCACATCCTCTCCTGTGTGCTTCAGCCTCCTCCGGCAAGGCAGCCACTGGTGGTTCTCTGAAAGGATCACTTTGTGAGTGAACTGAAGAGGTGAGACAGGATATTTTATTTTGCCCCAAATTACACTTATCAAAAATGTGAAGGAGGGATCCAGTGTGTACTGACCTAGAGTAAAATTGGAGGTGGTGGCGGCGGCAATAATCTGTTCTTAATTTTCAGTATGGTTCTGCCATTGAACTTGAGGTGTGGTAGTGCCCCTACCCCATCCTTTTATCCAACTTAAGCTGCATTGAAACAATAGGCTTTTTAGTTTATTTACAGCAGTGGTATACCTGCAGTTCTCTCAGCATGCTGATACCTTGAAGTCTATTGCACAGAGTGGAAAGAAGAAACAGGTCAGGTAAATAATTTGAAATATAATTACTAAAGGGCCTTTTAGTGAGAAAGTATTGTTCTCCGTTCAGGAGTGTGCATGAGGTGATTCCACTTCCACCTGGTATTTTGTGTAAACTTGTGTGTTTGTGTGTGTTTGTTCCCTTCCTTCTTCCTCTTTGACTCTGAACAAGTCAAAGTGACATTTCATTGATTTCTCTGTACAGAAAATCTCGTGCAGATAATGCAGTACTTCTGGTAGGCATGATAAATAACATTTAAAATACAATCTTGCAGAGAAAAATAACACAAATATGAGGGAAATGTTAATAATCAAAGCCTTTTGTGAAACACTGTTTTGAAATTGGATTGAACTCATACTTAATTAAGACAACTATACTGAGAAACTGTAAGGTTTGAAACATGCCTTTGAACTAGTAGCTACAAACAATCTTCAAAAACAGATGTACTATTATTTCCTTAAAATAGATGTACTATTATTTCCTTAAAAGTAAACCAACAATCTCATCCTACATATAGAGAAAGAGGCAAATGCTTCTGTAGCACCCTAAGTCAAATGAAGAAGAGTATATGGCTGCTGTATATGTGCTTTCACAGTAGCATCAGTTGAGAGCTGCATAAAAATGGGAGTGTGTGGGAGTGGCCAGAATTTTGTATATTTGAGATAAAAAGTCACCTTTCTGCATTTGAGGGTGTGGAGATGCTGAGTGCATTTAAACAGTGTTGGTAATTAGTGTTGCTAATGATAGAGGGTCACATTCTGACATTGAGTTCTACTGCTGTAAGTTAAGTTTATTTTGATGGTGTCAGGGTTGAGTTTGCACTTGTGTTAGTGAAGGAAACTTCTGTCTCAGCATTTGCTTTTTAATGCTAAAATCAAGCCCACAGGGCGAAAAGCTTCTGTCATTCTGTGAGTCTCCAGATGCTATTTTCTGTAAGAAGGTAATACACAGATTCAAGAGAACAGTTTGTGGAGTACCAGCTGCAAAGGTTGTGTGTCAGACAAATATGTTATGGATATCTAGTGCATAAAGAAAAGGAGAGACAAGTATGCTGTTGCCTGCATGTTCTGCTAGAAAATATTAAATTGAAGCACTTTCAAAGCTAAGAAGGACTATCTGAGTAAAATCAGAATAAAAATAGATTTTCATTTAAATTCACAGCTTAAAGGCCAGAAAGGAATGTTAAGGAATGGTTAACTTTTATACCTTTTGTAAGATAATAAGATACTGTACAAAGATATAATCCAGGTTTATACAACACTGCTGCTATTTTTTTAGTTTTATTTTTAATCAAGACTGCAGTCAATGACTCCTAGCAAGCTGAAGAAAGATACATTCACTACCTCACCTAATGCATAATTTCTGCAGTTATGATCATTTCCACCCACCTTGCTTTTCATCTTTCTTCCTACAGAGCATAAAACAGGGGAGTTGATTTCTTGAGCATTTTTTGTTAAGAGCTAGTATTAGGGTTCTGGATGAGCCCTGCATCCACACTAAGAGACTTTAATGGTTAGGGAGGTGTCTTGACAGGGCGTGACATGGGTTTAGGAGTTGAACTGTGTTTATGAGGGCTTTCCCTGTCATTCACTCCTCCAGAGGAAGGTCAAGTTCCAGATGAGAGAACCAGCTTGTGCTATGGGAAAATCTGAAGAGCCGAATTCTCTCCTCTACTTCTCTTGAAGTGCTCCTCAGTGTTCACTTCATCAGCTTTCTCAGGGGAGAGGGAACAAGGGAGTTTGCCTTGTTAGTACAAGTTTTTGTTTAGTTGCTGGTAGAATTGGAGTATCTAGATTATCCCAAGTAATTGACAATAACAATTGAAACCAAACAATATGAGGGCAAGATTTCACAGTCTGATGCTATAGAGGAAAATTAATACATTGGAAACAAACCAAACACATTTTGCTACAGGTTATTAAAATCCCTAATGATATTTGCAGTTTCTTTATGATCAAAACACAGATCCAACCATAAGTCTAGTTTCCTTAGAAGTGTCAGACTTTCCGAACAGCGTTCATGCGTAGTTTTGTTGCCTCTACCACCTGTGCAGTGTCTGGATGTCCTGACAATTTCTGCTCCTACTGTGGTGATGCAAAATACAATAATCTTACTGAATCCTGAGAAGGTAAAATGCCATATTTTATTTCTATTTGCTTCCTATTTATTGCTCTTTAACATACAACTGTAGATTAGGAAGTTCAGTGGCCTTCATCAGTGCTACTTGGAAAACTATGTCCAGGTTGACCCTTAAAGAATAGTGTGTGTGACCTTCTGTCTGGCTCCATGTCAGGTTTTGCAGATGGAGGGCAGAGCAGTGAATAAGTGCCTGGGGACATCCTCTTGTGCCCCAGGCAGTCAGGGTATGACATGGGCTCTGGGGACCTGCAGGATGTTTCCTGGCTGTGCCTGGGCACATGTGTGCTTGGTGAATGAGGCTGGGCAGGAGATCTCTGGTCCTCACTGGGGTATTTCTTGGGAATAAGGTTAAGAGGAGCCTTTGGAGGACTGGGAAAGTGGATGTGTTTTGAACTACACAAATTGGTGGAGGAAATCAAAGCCAGGTGTTACAAGCTGACCTGTTTTCTAGCTCATTTGCTTTCCTGCATAAGCAGGCACTGCAGTGGATTAGTTGGGGCTTTATGTGTTTTGTTTTGTTTTTTTCTTGTTTTTATGAATAAACTACATTTCTCTGTGGTTGCTGACTAGCCTTCATTTTTAATTGCACAGGAATAAGGGCACATCACATACTATGCAAATAAAAAGAGAAAATAAAATAGAACAAATGTTGGAAAGAGGATATATATGAAGCTTAGTATACTGTTTTACCATATGATTATGTGTAGAGCTTTTTATTACAAGATATGTTTTTAGTTCTTGATACTGCAGGTTTTCAAAGGCACTCAGCTGATACTGCTTCTCATCTCTATTCTGAAATGAGTCTATTAAAATTACTTATAATTTAAACAAGAAGCAGAATATCTATTTTAGCAGGACTTTGAAGCAGAATATCTATTTTAGCAGGACTTTCAGCCAGAAGCAACCACAGAACAGAATATGCTTGATACTTCATGTTTCATGAAAAAAAAAAAAAAAGAAAAAGAAAAACTGAGAAATATTGAATGGGAGAATACAGAACTTTCAAAATGTGGAAGATAGCATTTACAGCTGTCACATAGTCCAACATCTTGTCCTCCCAAATGTCCAAAATAATTTACATATAAGGGATAGAAATTTTGTTTTTTGTACTATAAGTAACACCAAAAAAGTACTAGGAACATTTGTTAGGAACATTCTTCTCTTTTTTTTGTCTGAGGTTTTGAATAAATGTTGTTGTTGCACAAAACTCGGATTTTTTTAATGCTTAGATTCTACTGATGATGCTTAGAATACAAGTTTTGTTGTGGATAAACATGTTTATTGTGATGTGATTCCAGAAAATAACTGATGCTTTGTGTTATCTCTATGAAACCCTAGGTTAACCCAGTGATACTTAATCATATGATTTGCAGATGTGTAAATAGACTGCTTTAATATCTTGCCAGGTACTAGTGTTCTGTAAAACAGGCAGAAATGCTTTCCAACACTTGCTAAAAGCCATCCTTAAAGGAATTTTCTGCTTATTTTCGTCTTCTTTTGTCTCTCTCCTGGGACAGTCTTCTAAATGATGGTCTCAAGTTCTCAGTGCTAGTGATAAATTAGTAACTTTTTATAGTGAATCCCATGACTCTGAGCTCACCCATTGCAAAAAACCACTGCTCTACATCACCTAAGTGCTATTCTTGTGATCTCCTGCAATGCCATCCTGCTTCAGTTATTTTAAAGGGACTAATTTTTGAGTAAGCAGATGGTTTAGTCTTCTCTAAGGAAATCCATAAGGAAATGCATTGCCAGGAATATTTTGTCTCATGACATTTAAGTTGGCTGTCATCTGGGGGTTTGCAAGAGTATATTTAGGTGTTTAGTGGTTTGGTTTTTTTTGGTTGGGTTTTTTTGTGTGTTTTTGTTAGGTTGGTTGGGTTTTTTTTAATGTTCTTCAGGAGGGTTTAATTGCTGATCCTCAGATTCAGAAATAGAGACCACAGTTCTGTGCCTTTAAGAGCAAAGCCCATTTGGTCAACAGGACTCTGGTTCCATGAGTGTAGTTGCTTGGGCTGCTCAGTCTCTTTGAAAGCTTGGCTCTTTTATCTGTTTTGGGGATGTGGATGCATCTACTGCAGCTGCTATGAACTGAAGAAACATAGTATAAAAAGACAGCCTGGGCTAACAACAGTTTTAATTTTTGAAAAACACAATGGAATAATCAAAATGGAATTAATCTGAAGTGTTAATTTTTATTGCCCAAACTATTACTTTAAAAAAAAAAAAAAAACAAGGAATACTAACTGTAAAAAAGGTTTCATTCTTGATCTATGTTACAGTATGTTAGATAGTGACTAGGTACGTAATTATTTGGTATAAAGTTGAACTTTTTATTAAATATGGTGGTTCTTCCAGTTTTTACTTATGTACAGTCTTAATTTTTATTTATTAGAAAATAGTTAATTTTTTTCCTAAAATTATTTTAGCCTCTTTCATCAGGCTAATTTTGATTAAATATTGTTTTGTTGCAGTATCTTGGATATTAGTGTATTGGCTCTTTGAGACAAGTCAGGCCAATGGCATACTCTTGCATGTTGGCAAAATCTAAAGCAGAAGGTCAAGGAAGTGATGGCTCTGTTCTACTCCTCAACTGAGAGCTTGCATCTGGGTAATTGTATCCACTTTGTGCTTCCCAGTGCAAGAGAAGGATTTAGGAGGAAGAACAAGTCCACCAGAGGAACATTAGAATGGTTCAGAGGCAGAAGAGCAAGCTGAGCAGGCTGGGTTTGCTCACCTGAAATGTGAGAGGACTAAGTAGGAGTTGACTGCTGTCTTCACAGAAGGGCATTTAGAGGACATTGATCTTCTTTGGGAGGTAGTGGACTCTTCGTTCCTGGAGACATTTAAAAAGAGACTGGATGTGGCACTCAGTGCCATGGTCTGGTAACCGCAGCGGTAGTTGATCAAGGGTTGGACTTGATGATCTCTGAGGTCCCTTCCAACCCAGCCCATTCTATGATTCTATGATTCTATGATTCTTGGAGCTGAGTAGTGAAAGAGCAAAAGAAAACAGTCACACTTTGTAGCTGGGAAATTCTGATTAGGTAAAAGCTTAAAAAATACTCACCATATGAGTGTTTAAGCATCATGAAGGTGGTCTCTGACCTAGAGTACTTGATGAACATCTACATGAATCATAGACTTTTTTCTTAGACTTACTTTTTACTTTTTTTTTTTTTTTCTTTTCCCAGTTTCCTTGCATATTCTGAATAACTAAGAAAAATTACATTTGTAAGAACTTTATCCCTAAAGTCTACTTACCAAAGGAACTATTTGTAGTGGAGGGACTAGATCTAATTGATTCTGCTCGCCCATATCCCTCCAGAGTTGTTCGCAGAACTAGGAGGGATCACACTTTCATTTTACTGATGGACTGGAAAATAAGTTCTCCTTCCTGCAACTCCCTGTGGGTTCATCAGTTTTGAATAAATTCAAAACTAAATGGAACTATTTGCATGAACAAAAAAAAACCACAACAAAACCCCCAAAAAACAGCCTTGTTGTATTTACTGAGTATGCTATAGCTGTCCAAGCTGGTTTATCTCCTTAACAAGCTACACATTTAGGCGGACAAACATGTGGGTTTTTGCAAGTGCACAGTATGAAATTTATACTCTTGTGTTCAGAGAGTGTTTTTCTTGGGAGTGTTAGTACATTTTTGTGTGCATAAAAATTAAACTATCTTGGTCTTCTCTCTGCCAGGCAGACCAGGTGCGTTATTACATAGACTGTAAGTATAAGGAATAAAAAAAGGTGAAGAGGATTCTTTAGAGGAAAAGGAGCTAAAAAAGACAAGGAATTTTCACAGAATCACAATGTTAGGCATTGGAAAATGTCTAGCAGCTAGTGTAGTTAGGCCCTTAAACTGCTGGACTTGGGCTGTGTTGCTGGGTTTTATTATTATTTTTAAATTTTCCCTGTGTTTATGCCACTCTTTTCTTCTGGATGCAATATTTGCTGAGATGGAAAAATTTAAACGGGTGCCATAAGTTGACTGACTGAAGTTGTGCCTTAGCACATTTTGCTTTTCAGTTGACTGTGAACTAAGAATATGGAGACGAAGCTGGGAAGGGTCCTTGGACAACATTTGGTCAGCAGTATATCACGTTTTAAAACCAATAGGCCTTGTTATTAGCTCAAGTTGACAGTTTTAGGATTGTTTTCATCTGTCCCAAATCTTACTTTTTAACAGCAACTACATGGCAGAATATTAAGGAATTATTAATTATTAAGGAATTATTAATACAGAATATTAAGGAAAGAAATGGGGCTTTTTCAGAGAGGGGTGAGGAGTAGGACTGGAGGGGAAAGAGTAATCGCTAGTTATGCTAATACTGTCTCAATTCCCCAATTCTTTTCTCTCTCCTCTCTCACCTGGCAACCCTCTTTGCCTCTCTGACCCAAATCAGGCCATATACCCTTCCATTCCCATCTCTTGGGTCTGAATGACACTTTCTCTGAAAAGCTGATTAAGATTCTTTATGTGTACCTCAAACAATATACAATGGCTCCAGCAGCCTTCCCTCATCTCGTGTAATTTCCTTGGGTGGTGGCAATTAGGAGGTGTGTACAGTGATAAATAGTTGCTCAGAAACCATTATTTATTAGTTTCCTTTTCTTCTTTATTCCATTTGTTTTGGGGACCCAATCTGGGGGTAGTTGGTGCAATCATCACTCCTCAACAGCCTGGTTACTTGTGTGTACTATGAGATCTTTAAAAGAATTGGTGTGTATTTAGAGTAGTGATAATGATAGAATAACTCCTGCCTAACATGGATAGAAAATGCTGGGCAATAGTGTAAAGTCCCATCTCATTTCTTCTAAGCCAGACCATAGCCATGCATGCTCTTCAGCTACCTCACTTTACGGGGGGAAAATGCCCAAACCAAATCCTCCTGAAAACCCAACAAAATAAGCCCCCAAACAAACAAATCCATCCACAACCTTCCCCAACAGTCATGTTGTGGGTGTCCTGAGGGTTCACAGTCTGTTGAGTAAAGCGTATAGGAAAGGGAGTTTTATTAGGTATTGATGTGTGTGATCACACTTCTACCAGCTATCCACATATATTGTGGACTGTTTCAGCAGCACGTTTTGCCCTCTGGTCACGCTTAATGATTTGTTCAAGTCTGTTGGCCATAAATGCTCTTTACTGTTAAAAGGTAAAGCTTATCTGTGGATGAAACATCTTAAGATGAGGACAGACCAGCCATTTCACCCAGCATTACTTTAGCAAGATCTTGCGTAGTGGCTTTTTGTCTCAGACAATCTGTCCTTTCAGTTTCCTTTTAATATAATTAGGAATGGAGTTCTGTTTTGGTTTATCTACTTTTGAAATATATTCACGGTATTAAATTTTTTTCTTGTGGAGAAAAATAAACTATTTCCAGGTACAGATCAGACCACAAGCCTAGAAACAGTGCAAGTTGTTATAAAGTATATAGCCAATTTAATGCATTAGTAATAGCACTATTTTTCCTTTATATAGCTTCACAACAAAATTGGAATAATGACAAGTACAATTACATATTTCAGATGCTTCAATGTACATCTTTTACGAATGAAATAGAGCAGATAATATTCTGTAGCAAGAAGTGGATTAGACAGAAACAAGGTATTGGCCTTGGCAGGTGTCTGTGGGGTATGAAGCTCTATCCATGGGCCCCAGTTCTGTGGCTTTAGTGGCAGCAAGAGTGGGTTTGGTGCTGTGACATTTGTCTCCAGCTCCCCTGTTAGTCTCTTTCTGTGTGCAGTGGTGATGGGTGGGGGGTATAATCTTGTAGCTGAAGGTCAACTGAGAAAGATGCAGTCTGCTGGAAATGTTATTCAAAAAGCATTTTTATCCTGTAATGGCTATAATCATGGGACCAGATGCAGCGTAGTGGTTTTGAGATGATTTGTATTGATCAGCTTTGCTAGTCTGCTGTTTCACTGCCTAGTACGTACTGCTGAACTTTTGTCCTAAAATGATGGTAATATATAAGGATTGTCAATAGCTTTCATTATTCTGAATTTGCATGTTAACACACGTATTGTAATTACCCTGCTCTTTATGGCTATTAGCTGTATGTCTAAGGGAAAAGGAAGTAAAAAAAAAAAAAAGTTCTATTTGGTGTGCAAGTCTGGACAATAGTCTTCATACAGTAACATATAATCATTAGAAAGGGCTATAGGTGTCAGTTTTAGAGACTTTACAGTTTTTTCCTTTTTAAAGTGTGACCATCTCTTTGATCCCTTAAGCTGTGGACTGCGTAACCTTGGATTAGTTGAAACAAGAAATGCTGTGCATCATCTAATTACGTATTTTGTCTGGCTACATCAAAGGTAGGTTAGATAAGATCTGTTGTAGGAAATCTTCTGCATCATCTACAGGAGCGAAGGCTGTAGCCAAGGATACCGTGACTTCCTCTTGCAGTGAAGAGTAACAGTGAAACGTAGTGCCATACTGGTTTATCTTTGAACGCTTATGGAAACCTTGAACACATTTCAAATAAGGTGGATTATACCAGCAGATATTCTTAAATGAAACTTCTTTTCTTACATGCTGACATTAGAAAGAGTAAGAACATACTGAGCGTTGATATGGATTGAAACTAATTGAAAAACAACATGCTGCTTGTTTTCCATACTGTAGTATTCAAAAGGGAAAGATGGTGAACAGTACTTTTGTGTTTGGTCTGAAACTGAATTATGGCAGTGCTACTTTGCAGTATGTTGCTGTTGTTTAGCCCTGACGTTAAATAGGTTTCATTATACTCTGTAACATGAATGAATGGAAAACCTGGCTTTGTTCCAGCCTCATTTGTAAAATGGGAATAGTGTTTTTATGGTTTGGAGTTGGTGCATAAATGGCAAAATAATACCAAAGACGTAGTCATTTTGCCTATTTTACCCATACATGGTGTTCTTTAAATAAAATTATTTCCTCTCTTGAAATATTAAAAACCAATTACATTTTCTGCTGTAAACTTGCAGATGAGGAGCATGTAGGGACTGTGCTGAAACATTTGGGATTTGATGAATTATTAAAAAAATGTGAAGGGGGAGAAAGGCCAGTCACTTGTGTAGGATTTTGCAAGTGCTTGTAGTTGGTTGGAGTTACCGTGTGTATGTACTGCAGGGACAATAGCTGGCTTTGATGTCAGCCTGAAACTGCTGTCCTCTTTGTAGATCTTTCCTCCTCAGGGAAAAGTGATGCTTGCATTGAGCAGGTGTCCTGAGGCTTCCTGAAGTGTGACAAAATGCCCCGCAGTGACAGGTTTCTCCTTTGGCATTTTGTATCCATCATATGCTATAGGGTGCAACAAATCTGTGGTGATGTTGACATTTAATTGATGGCTTTTGAAAAGCCTGTGTAAAAGTGCATTTTTCAGCTATACTATGTTGTGGATAGTATCCACAGAGATGTTCAGTTGTCTCGCTTAAAAGGTGGGCTTGATGAAATTCACGGAATTGTCAGGATTGGAAAAAGACCTCTAAGATCACCAAGTCCACAGCTAATTTAGTACTTAATACTGGCCAATGGAGTGGATAGCTTTTGAGTATTTTCCATTATAACAGCTGAATGTAATAGGTATTTTCATTTTCTTATGACAGAATGGGTGGTGACTGTAATTGGTAGTAATGAGATGACATTATGAATGTTAAACATCCTGTGCATAAAGTTGTTTGATAGTTGGCCTGGCCTGAATCAGCGTTTTCCTTTAATCTCTCAAAGTGAACTAAAGGGATTCTGCTCCCCTCTGCCCCCCTCCCATTCCCAATGACTAAATGTCTTATCAGAGATCAGTCTTTGTATCTATTAGGAAGAAAAATAGCCAGTATGGGAAGGAAGTGAGTTTCCTATAGCTGCATTAACGTAGGCCCTTAGGATAGGAAGAGACCAGAATAGCTATTAGATGAGAGGTGTCCTTCAGGATGTAGAGAGAAAAAAAAAATTAACTTACGAAAGTTCAATCATGCAGCCTAGAATTTTTGTAATAAATACTTCCAGAGATGAAGTAGGCAGGATAACAGTTAAAGAATTCAGTTTTAAGTGTTTTTTGCAAAGAACCTTGTGGGAGAAGTGAGGATGGACTTCTATTTTTACTCCGGCATTTTAGCAAGTACAAATCTTCAGCTTTGGCATTTCTTATCTTGAAAATCTCTTTGTGGTTTAAACCTAAATAACAAAACTCACATGCATGCACTGAAGTATTGGTTGTAGACAACAGCTAATGTGTAAAAGTGCCTACAGTGTCAAAAGATTTGAAATAAATATATCAGAATTTTTCTTGGTGTTAGAACTCCTGTTACTTCAGAGTAGTACCTTTTCATCTCTTCATTGTGGTTTAAAACACATCTGATTCTTTGCAATTAATTTCTAAAGTGAAAGCTCTCGGTAGCCAAACTTTAGTTCAGATATCTGTGGTATGATATCAGAATTTTTAATAAAATATTTTGTCTACTTCAGGAAACGTTCAGTTGTACAGATGATGTGATAATTCTTTAAAATTTGGTCATTAGTAGAATTCAATGTCAAACTGTATCCTGAAGTGCCTTTAAAGTCCAGTGTAAATTATTTAGTAAGTTTATGTGGAGGTATGAAGTATTCCTAATCACTTAAAACATTTTGCTGCTTAGTTGTCAACATAAATGGTATTCTTAATCATCACGTTGAATCACTGGGAAGAATACTTCAAAGTACAGTGAGGACTCTCCATATTTAAAGCATAATTCCACTGATACTGGTTGAAATGGTGCAAATGGTTGCAGTGGTTGCAAGTCGGTGAGTTTGAGGTTAGCACTGGTTGTTTAGAACAAGTTCTTAATCTGTTTTGGCTGGTCAGGGTACTTACAGCTGCTCGATGAATCCGACTTCAGTATTTTTATTTAATTCCAAATGGAATGAAAAATATTTCATTAAAATGCATATGTCAAGAAAGGAATTTAAGACAGCTAATAGCATCCAATCTCTGAAAAGATTACTGTAACTAGAAAAGAAAAAGCAAAGACTTAGGAATGGGTTTTCTGGGTATCTGTGAGATCCTTTAGGCAAGTTTTATCTAATGTCCTGAAAAATATCTTTGGCACTCCCTGATTGATTAAATTTGTGCCACTGTGTTGCTTCAGAGGACATGAACAGAGCAAAACTTTTGCTACAAAATCTTTTTGATAACATTTTTGAGAGTGAAACAGCTTTTTACTGTTCCACTCCTTTTTTAGGTCTAAGTTCTCTGTTGCATTGAAAGCCTTTCCTCCCTCAAGTTAGCATCATTTCCTTTCTAAGGTTCTACTGTTTGTTTAAACAGATGAAGAAAAGAAAAAGCAAATACAGCTCGTTGCAGCAGATGACTCCAGCCACTGTGCTTAGAGGGGGCTTAGCTGCTGGGGAGCTTTTTTTGTTCACTAGTGATTCACTGTGGAACAACTCTGCCTGAAGCATTTGTGGTGCTTGCTGTATTTGTTCCTGGAAATTACTGGTTTCAAGTTTCTGTGTCCAGTACTACTCTAACCTAAACATGAGTTCTGTGACAATGAGAACTGTAAAAAAATGTATGTTGTGAAGACTCTTTGGGTGGATGAGACTGAATCAATGGAGCAACTTATAGAGAGGGTCAGGGTCATTAAGAGACCCTATGAGGAGAGGCTGAGGGAGCTGGGGCTGTTCAGCCTGAAGAAGAGGCGGCTCAGGGGAGACCTCATCACTCTCTACAACTCCCTGAAAGGAGGGTGTAGCCAGGGGGGGGTTGGTCTCTTTTCCCAGACGACTTTCAACAAGACAAGAGGACACAGTCTTAAGTTGTGCCAGGGGTGGTTTAGGTTAGATATTAGAAAGAATTTCTTTACGGAGAGGGTGATCAGGCATTGGAATGGGCTGCCCAGGGAAGTAGTGGATTCTCCGTCCCTGGAGATATTTAAAAGAGACTGGATGTGGCACTCAGTGCCATGGTCTAGCAACCGCAGTGGTGGGTCAAGGGTTGGACTTGATGATCTCTGAGGTCCCTTCCAACCCAGCCAATTCTATGATTCTATGATTCTATGATTAAGGTCAGGGTCTTCAGGTGTGCAAATGTCCACCCTTACTACCTTCATAAAACTGAAGGAGTGGGATGTAGGCTATGAATGTGTAGTATTCTGTGGATAGGCTCATGGATTTGTCACTACAAGATTAGGCAGAAATTCCTGGTTACCTGCTTGTGTCTTTCTTTTGTTAGTCTAGTTAGAGCTGCCCTTTGCTGCTTTGTGAAGGATGCTTGCTCAGAGCTACTTTAGGAGCTTTGATTTAAGGTGTGTTGTAGAATCATTTGTCTTGGAAGCTGTGTCGGTCTGAAGGGCCAGACTTAGAGGATGACAGGGTAAAGCCTGAGAACCATGCTATGTTGCTTTTATGCATTAAAACATAGTTTGTGTACAGAGATGTTCTTTAAGGACAGATATCAAAACAAGCCTAGGAAACGTTTCATTCTTCCAAAATTACATTGTAGCAAAACTTTTAAACTATTCTGTGATTTACTTCATTTAAAGATTTACAAAGTGATAACAAACAGGACAGAGGGACTGTTTGTAAATCATAGTGATAGAATAGGCTTCTGCTGCTGCTTACTGTGTGGTTTGCTGACAGGGCTGGGTAGGATGCCATTCAAGTAGTAATTTTCTGTATCAGCAGTATTACTGAAAGCTTTTTGACCATTTTGCTGCCCTAAGCAGTCTGCCACATAATTTATATCTTGGTCTCTGGACACCAGAAAAAATGGAAAATACAGTAGAAATAGTGTAAAGTTTCTAAGTAGCACCCTAAAAAATGACGCTCTAAAATTAGTTCCAGTTTTTAATTCTTAATTAAGAAAATGTGCTTAGATTAATCTTATGATTTAATTTACTTCCACCCTTTCCCTCCATGGAAGTAAGTAGCTGCTGTCAGGTTGCCTTCTTGCTATCAGACTTGGCTGTATGGATTAATGCACATCTACTAGCAACAGTAACTTGCCAAGTAGCTTCAGAATGCTTTAGTTATGAATTTTACTTTTTTAGTTGACTGTAAGTTACAGTCCATAGCTGATTTATGCTATGCAGTTCTGCTCTGGCATAGAAACACTCTTGATTTGTTACAAACTAGACAATGAATTCTCCAAAAGAGAAAAAAGTAGAGTTGAGTGAAGCCTGTGGGGTCTGGAGCAGCTGAGTCTTACAAACTGACCACTTACAAGTTGCAGTGAAATCATCATTTGTGGATCGTTTTAGTTGCTGGAAATGTTGGACTACAGTCATGTTCACCACAGCAATGTGTGGTACGTTGCTGGTGTAGAGGGATTAATCTGCTTTGTGTACTAGTATGCAACCACAAACTATACACTGTTACCTGTTCAGGGCATCTCTTTTGGGTGTTGGGAGCTGGGAAGCAATTGCTAGTGTCAAAAAATGAGACAGAGGTGGGGGGAAAGCATCCCTGCAATGGATGGTTTCATTGCGGATTTTTGCTTAGTAAGCATACATACCATGTTAAATAAGGATATGGAAAAATATGTACCTATAAATCTCTATGGATCTCTGCCAGTCTGACTTGGGGAAGAGTTGTATCATGACTCAGCTGTGGCAATTTGATCAGATAGTAAGTGTTTGAGTGGGGCACATCAGCCTGAAAATTTTGTGAGTAGAAACATTAAAGGCATTGTCTGTAGTTGTGATGGGTTCAGGATGCTTTGAAAGAAGATGATGTCTTCTCCCCCCACCCCCCCCTTCGCTTAATCCAAATTTTCCTGGCCTGCTAGAAAGAGGAAGAGTGGAGTATGGAAGGTTGCCACCTGTGTTTAATGTCTTTGGTTGTAGTTTTCATTGCCTTTATATTCCACTAGGCTGCTTCTGTAATTCTCCCTGCTTGTGTACTAGGTTCCTGGGGCTTGTAGTGCTGTATATACCTAAAAGTTCTCCACTGTTACCCATATTAAACCTGTTAATCAGTCTGGGACAGCTAATCTGTACTTTTCTTTCCTGTACAGTTTAGGAAAGGCAAAAGATACAGCAAGAGGCACCTTTCAGAGGAAGTGCTTGGAGCCTTATTAATAAAGTTCCTTAGTCTTCCAGGTGATTGTCAGAGTGGTTTGGTGTATGTAGGAGAGCTAAAAATAGATGGGACCTTACCTATTTAAATATTTCTGAATGTGATTTTTAGGTGCAACGTGGCTTATATGTGAGACTGTATTCTTAAAGTTCCACTAACTTCTTGGCTGTATTAAATTTATTCAGTGCATACTATGTGACCCATTGTTCGTGTGAATCTGGAAAAAAACCCCCCAATCTCAGATAAGCATCAAAGTATCTCTGTATTTTGAGATTTAAAAAAAAAAAATACAGAAAGAATTTTATCTTGAGTTCAGCTGTCAGTAAAAGCAAATGGTAAAAATGAAGCACTGACAAGTGGCACAGAACTGGGAAGTTTGTATTCCTAGCACCAGGTTGTTGTCTGCCTTGTGGTGAATGAAGCTGCTGTCGCTGAATTATATGAACATTGCATCTTACTGTTCCTGGCCTAAACTCTTCCTGGCATATTAGTATTGCAGATTTGCTCTCAGCAAGGACAGAAGGAAGAGTCATTAGTGGCTGATTTTTTTTTGTTGTTGTTTTTTGTTTTTTTCCCCTCTGACATCAGAATGTGAAGGCTTAGTAGCATACATGATTTGATAAAATTAAATATAGGTGGTAAAAAAATAGAGTGCTGGTACTCCATCAGTCTTTACTGTTGGAGTGATGGAGTTACTGTCCAAAACCAGAATGTTTTACTCAGTTATCAAGTGCTTACAGTATACACTAGTGGTTACTCAGAACCAAGACTGAATAATCTCTGAATGTGTGGGAGGATATTTATTCTTGGTTTTTGACTTCCAGCTCCTGCTTCTATGTAAATTGTAATGCCATTGTGATTATCAGACTGTATCAACACGGTCACTGATACACATCAAGATATGTAAATCACTTTTTCAGTTAAATCTGTGAAAAAAATACTTGAGTGGAATGACATCAGAAAACAAACATCAGAGTTTTTATGTTGCCATCTGCTATCCATAGCAACCTACAGCTACTGGTTCTTGATATTCTGTAGGTGCACAATAAAATAAGCATTTGACCAAAAGCTGACAAAGGAAAACATTAGCCTGTGGGAATGCTGGTCAGTACTACTCTTTGGGCTAGAGTTTTAAAAAGAAGCCAGCCTGTGAAAATAATTCTTAAAATGGGTGGTAAGGAGAATGAAAGTTTGGAGAGAGAGAGAAACTTGAAATTCATTAAAACTTGGATAAGTAAGTAAGATACTTGGACTCCTAAGTTACATTTAGTGGATGTTAAAATTACAGCTTAGTTTAAAAATCTTAGGGAACTGAAAGTACACTCAAGAGCATTGTAGCTAGTATATGTAACCAGGTGCTGATAGCTGTTGTCTCCTGAGTAATAAATTTGTAACTCTTCTGGAAGCGCGGTTACTGGGTTTTAATGTGATTTCTGGAAGTTGGAAGGAATGTGTTTCTGCATCATCTCAACTGAAAGAGATGATGAAAGCTAGGGGATTGCTGTAGTTGGGTAGCTGGTGAAGAGCAATGCAGACTTCAGTTGAATCAGAGGTTTTGTGAGATAATAGCACAACAGACCATAAAAATGACCGTTTCCAGCTGTGTGCTTTATAAATTAGTTTTTTATACTGCCAGATAATTAATCAGAGTAAGTGGGCTAGGAAGCAAGTGTTTGTTTTTTAAGGTGCTTGAAGACTAAATCATTTCAGAATAGGAGGAATGAGCCTTCATTGTATTGAGGCGTATGTGGTGATTTTGAAATCATCTTAATACCAAGTTATGAATTGTTATGAATGCAGATCTTACTAAGTGTGTTACAGTGTTACTAAGTGCATCAGTGTGTTGACAATTACTGTTGTACAGATGCTCCCATTTCCCCCCTTAATTGACTTTGCCATCTTAGTTTTAGATTTTTTTAGTTGCAGGTAAAAACATAGAATTTGCCTAGTATATGTTTTGTCTGCTTGAATTTAGGAATACATAATTTTTGTTTACCTCAGATTATTAAAGGATATTCTTTTTCCAGAGGTGATGTACAGTATTTAAGAGTTGCCATTCCCATAAAATGTAATTTTTTTTTTTTTTTGCCGTGAAGATCCTGGTATTTTGTTTACCCATGGAGAATTTTCTTCCTCAAAACTTACTTAATTAGTAGAAACTGCACAAGAATTGCTGACTGCCTAATTAAGTAATTTTCTTCTTTTCTGCGCTCAGGTAGGTAGACTAACAGCTAATTTCTATGCTTTAAAAAAAACACAACCAAATGCTTTAGTCTGATTTCTAGAGTTTGCAGAATCTGTTGAATCATCTCTTGAAATGTAGGTGACCATGATATGCCTCCTGGTGAACTGAGGGCTGGTCTCCCTCCAGATCAATCTAGGAGACTTTGTGACTTCTTATTGCATGTTCCTGTAGTGATATACCTGCAGTATTATTATTTTTTTTTTTAATACCAAGCATAGAAGCAAATCACTGAGTCTTACAATGATTAACTTATTAAAAATTTTGGGTTTACTATCCTGTAATATATTCTAATAGTGTTATGAGCTAAGCAGGGGGCTGAGCTTTCTGCAGTTCCTCTGTTTTGCATCATTTGCACAAACAGATTTGTGAAGTAATTACTTGAAAACAATGTGTATACTAATTCTTCCTGAAAATATTGAATGGAATATTAGTTGGATTGTTTCACTTTGACATGTGACATGAATCACATGCCTTGAGCTTTTGTGAGAGTAAGCAGGTTTCCTTTGTCTGCAACATCTTGTTTGCAGTTCATTTGAACTGATGTGGCTTTTGGCGACTGGAGGAATATTTGCCTGTAGGGTTTCAAATGAAATTAGTTGTCTACAGCTGTTGGCTTGCTGATGCCAAAAGGCCACAGATTAAACCGTTCCTTTCTGTTGTAAAGAAAGATTCACAATGATGGTAATGTCCTTCCTACCACTCCCCCTTAGAAATCCCCACTCTTGGTAGTGGCCATGTCTAAGAATGAAAGAAGAATCTGTTAAATGAACATATGAAATTATTATCTTATCCACATTTAAATGAACATATGAAATTATTATCTTATCCACATTAACCATATATTTAAAGTTAGATGTATATGTCTTGTTTCCATCAGCTGTCTATTGGAATATTTGTCAATATGTCAATATTGTCTATATTGAACACATACCAGTTTTAGCCTTGTATTTACGATGTGAAAAAATAGTTTTGTCAAAACAGTATCAATATTTATAATGCCAGTATGCAATAATCATACACTGAATTTTTGGGGTTAAAATGTTTGGTCAGCTTCTGGTGTGCATTTTGTAAATTGGCTTTCAACAGGATTTTAAGATCCTGGAGTAAGAGGCTAGGAAATAATTAATCCTTCCTGCAGACATCCCTGGAGCAGGCATGTGCAGGTGTGTTACACATGTGGGTTACACACAATCTTTCCAAACCTTACAAATCTTTATGCTCATCTTTTTCAAACTACGTGTGTGGAAATAAGGGCAGAATAACTAAAATGCATGTACACAGCCATGGCCACATGTATTCACTGTGCCCTATGCTGACATTTACAAAACCTTTGTATTGCAATTTAATATTTGGAGCAATTGAAATTTTACTGCTGTGTCCATGTATGCTAACCTGCCTCATTAGTAGTTTGATATTTAAGAGAGGTGATGCTACATTTATGTATTATAAAAGAAGACTCGAGTTATCTCGTTTCAAATTCCTGCTTCTTTCTCTCTTTCTGAGGATTATTTTAATACTCTTCATATAGCAAGTAGGGAAAGCAGCATTACTTAATACAGCTCGCCTGCACTAATGAAGTTGGCAACCAAGGAATGTGCATGCTATAATGAGGTGCTTGTGTACAGTAGGTTTAAAAGAAGAATGTGTAATAAATTGTAATGGAAAAAAGGTATGATGGGAACAGATAATGTAGTGAGTGTGCAGTCTGTCAAGACTGCAGAATGTTTTCCCTCTCAGGACAGTACAGCTTCCTCTGAAATTTTAAACCTGTGTTTTTGTAATCTCAATCAGACAGAGAAGAGCTCTTATTTCATTACTGCTTGTCATATAATTAAATACTAATCTGTATACTTAATTACAACAGACTAAACTCCTACTTACATCAGATATCAGAAAAAAAAAAAGGTTAAATTTACAGTTTTCTTCAGAGGAAAAAAAAAATCTTACATGGTTCAGAGTTGAGAGTAAGGTGGTGTAAACAGGGAGTGAGCGAGTTCCAGAGGAAGATTGCTCCAGCGGAGGTAGCTCGTTCCAGGTTTCAGCTTGTTGCAGTAATGACCTGGAGTGCATCCCAACTGCTATTCATTATAAATCTGAGCAGTTATGTCATGATAATAGGATGAAAGAAGAATGACTTTATATTCTCTGGGAGGATCTCAGCAGAGCTTGGGTGTAAGTCCAAAGGTTTCAGGTCTTTATTATGTGTGCTTTGTAGAGAAGGATGAGGGCTGAACGGGCTTTGAGGGATGGATGTTCTCCAGGCCAGGTTGAGCCAGGCTGCCTGAAAGCCTCTTCTTATGACCTTCTCGTGGCTTGAGTTGGAGTAAAGCAGAGAGAGAGAAGGACTTTCAATGTCTTGCCAATATTTCTAAACTGAGTGGGAACCTTTTTCCTTTGTTTTATTGGTTAAAAAAATCTCAAAAGAAACAAAAGGGTACGTGTCATTAGGAATTGTGACCTGGTTGTATTCACCATGCCACATTTCTTTTCTCTGCAATGGTCTGTAAATTCCTTTGTTCAATCTCAGTAGACCTCACAAAGTAAAAGAAATGTCAGACTTTGAAGAGGAGGTAAGAGGTAGAAATGCTGGTAATGTCTGAAATAGAAGTTTATGGCAATCATTTTAATGCTATTGGATTCATGATGCAAAATTCCCTACAAGATGACATAGTCTTGCTTGTTTAGGGAAATAATTACAATTTATTATGATATTTAAATTTCAGAGCATAATGTATGTTATAGAAACGTCTCTTGCTCTATATAAAGTGTCTGAAACTTTGAATGCAAGTGTTACACTCCTTGCTTTTACTAAATTAATAAGAAGGAATGAAAATAAAAGCAATTAGCATCTTCATGTTCTCAGAATATATTCAGCTTTCCACAGGAACTGCTTTGCATAAACAGTATGAATCGAAACTTCTTCCTATGTGCTGAGGAGATGTCAGTTAAGTCAGAAGATTTGATGATGAATATACTGGTGTAGAGATTTTTTCTTTCTTTGAGGGTAATGCAATTAAATACAAGCAGATGCAAATACTTGTAGTATTTCAGTGAAAGAAAACAAAAATTCTTACTTTCCTACATGCAAAAAAAAGTTTAAAAACCACACCAACACCAACAAAGAAGAAACAACCCCAAAACCTTATGCCTTACCTTGATGCAGTCTGTTTTTCAAGGTATCTTGTAAATTCTGGATATGCTTTTTAATCTCGTCATGCAAATGTTTCTTGTCTTACAGCTTTATATCGTGGACCTGGTATACATGAATGCATAAGAAACTTGAGAATTAAGTATCTTTGAGGTTGTAGTCTGTCTTTCAGACTTCCTTATGATCATCCTCACCTAGTCTAAATTGAATTTACAAGGATAAAGAATTGAAACTATTTACTTCTTCCTGAGAGATTTTGCTTAATCAAAATTTGGTCTCATGAAATAAAGTAAATTAAGTAATTTCAATAGTGGATGATACATTGTCCAGAAGCAGAACATGTGTAAAACACTAGACTGTTCAGGCTGTCTTTGGGCTATAAGATGCAACATATGAGGTTGGGAAAGGGGAATGGGATGTGAAGAGTCACAAGGGCAAGTTTGTTAAGTAAGCCAATTAAATTCTATTTATGGATGTTCTTTTGTAAGCCAGTTTCATAAAGAAATTAATATTTAGAGAAAACTCTACCAACTGCATAATCACATCTTTTAAAGAAGCACAGAAGTGTGTTTCTGTACAGGTAAAGTGAAGGTATAGCCAGGGTCATGTTGCTTCAGCAAAAAGTTGTCCATTGCTCCTCTTAGTCTTGGAAGTCTGGAAAAAATGAACTGTACATTTTCTCCCGTTAAGTGGCTGAACGAGACTAATTTTAGTGTTTGTATTGTGGAAAGAAAGGCATTACCCTTCTCTGTGATGACAGTCTGTGGTGCCGTGCAGTAGTAGTCTTGTCATATTGGAATGAATGTATAATCATACGTAATAAAGCAAGACAATTGAGGGCTGAGATAAAGACATTGCACTACCTAGCTGTTGCTTTCTGTAGCTCTCAGTGTATGACTCGTTCATATATATAAACCACTTCAAAAATGGAAGGGGATTATACAATACTGTGTTAACCGACCAGTTAAAAATTACCCACTTAAGTCCAGCTGTGGTTTGAGTTCATCTTGGAAGCAGTGAAATGTTACAGCTTCTTTAACCATATAAAACTGTATTTCAAACAAAATATACAAAATTGGCCTTTCACTCATTACAAGTGTTTTGGTGTTTGATTTTTTTTTTCCCCCTTGTGATGGATTTCATATGTATATTTATTGTGTGAACAGCTATAGAAATACATAGCAAATTCAGACATACTTTGTTCTTGCAGATATTTGCCTAAAATGGACAGAACTATGTAATGTTTAACAAGCTACTGGAGAGGCTTCAATGTATTGGAAGATGTGTGATGTACTATGAACTCTTGGATGTGGGGATTGTGTGCATGTGATGGTGCTAGAGCTGTCTCATTCACTTGGGGTACTTGTATCATAGAATCATAGAATGGTTTGGGTTGGAAGGGACCTTAAAGATCATCTAGTTCCAAACCCCCTGCATGGGCAGAGATTCTTTCCACTAGATCAGGTTGCTCAAGGCCCCATCCAACCTGGCCTTGAACACTTCCAGGGAAGGGGCCACCACGACTTCCCTGGGCAACCTGTTCCAGTGTCTCGCCACCCTTGCAGGAAAGAATTTCTTCCTCATGTCTAACCTAAATCTCCCCTCTTCAAAATTTAAAACGTTTCCCCTTGTCCTCTCACTACACATCCATGTAGAAAGCCCTACCCCATCTTTCTTGTAGGCCCTCTGCAGATTTTGGAAGGTTGAAGAGTAAGGATAATTCATAATGTGAAGGAGAAACCATTCAACCATACACATCATGATCACCAGTATCTCTCCCCTTTTGCCTTACTTGTGTGCTTTTACTGCACCTACTGACAGACAACTTTGAAGTCCATCAGAATACCAGTGGCTTTGTGTTTATCATCTGTGTGATTCATACTGGTGGGTCTTACATGCTGCTGGCTTTTGCAGAAATGTTTGGTGATTTTGTGGTGTTGAACATGTTATTTTATAGGGCCTGAGCAGTGGCCAAAAGATTTGTTTCAACTTTAACCAGAGCCTGATTCAAACCACTTACCCCAGAGAATGAATCCGGGTACCCTATCAGTGCTGTTACTGAGAGAGGCACGTGAAGAATAGACTCAGGCAGCTCTGCAGAGCTAAGTCTGTTGCTTTCTTGTGCAGCACTACTATTGCTGATGATGCATTTGTGTTCCTCTTGCCTGCTGAATGGAAGAAAGGTGAGGACTAACAACTTACCTGAGATTAGAGGAAACATTTTCAAGAGAAGCACTCAAAATGTTATTCACCTCCAGCTTGTTTGCCTCTCATAATTTTGAGTGCTCTTAATTAACTGAATGGTGTGTGCTATTTTTTCATTGTAGACCTCGAGGGAAAATTTAAGTTTACTAAGAGAAACATGTTAATACAAATTAAATGCTATTCCCCCCCCAGATGTCATGCTGCATGCCAATTGCACAGGGGTATTAAGTGTTTCTGAATTCTAATTGTTGATTTATTTTTTTTCCTTAACAGTAGAATGCTTTTCAAGCTGTTCTCAGAAGTTAAGCCTCTGCATGCTCTCCAGAGCAGCTTATACAGCAGTGACTTTAACTTTTTATCAACTAATAGCTTGCTCTTGCTTTTTGCACCACCTCTAACACTTTAGCACTTGCAAGTTTGATGGTGTTTTTACTTCACTGGCATATTAGTTTGTTGCAGTCAGTAGTTTCTTGGCTGTGTTAAGTTACTTCCAATATTGCCAGCTTTCATAGTGTCACTGGACCCCTTCCTTGCTGTATTTTCTAACTTACTCTGCCCAGCTCAAGTAACGTACAAGGTAAGAATTTGCTTGGAAACTATGAACCAAGCTCTGAAATTTATAAAAAAATCCATATTCCAGAAATAAAACATCTATAGTCTTTCTACATGTCTGTTTCATGATTTACTACTGAAACATCTATCATTCTGTATTGATAGTTACTGTATCTTAGTTGCACTGTGATGTCAGGAGCAACTGGTGTTCTCATTTTATTTTTCTGTCATAAGTGGCTTCTGATGAATGTGAGCAGAGGAAAATTAATGCTTACATACGAAAAAACTTTGTAGGGCCTTTTTTAATGTCCAAATGCTTACTGACTTTTCTGCTGGGCAGATAGAAATAATGATTCTAAGTATAAAAAGCAACATGTAACTGAAAAAATACATTGCGCTGTCATTGGTATTGTGTGCCACTTGATTGTGAGAGCAAGAAGAGAGTAATGTTTGCCCAAGTTTACTGAAGCTATAGCTTCACTTAAAATTTTTAACTGCCTCTTCTCTCAGTTCTCTCATGGCACTAAGATGACAGAGTTCCAGGAGAGAGTTCCTCCTTACATCAACTATGTAAGTGATCTTTATACACCACTGGTGATGCCTGTGGGCCTCCCAAGAGAGGCTGGAAAGGACA
The DNA here is from genome assembly GCA_038090715.1 of Florisuga fusca. Taxonomy (NCBI): domain Eukaryota; kingdom Metazoa; phylum Chordata; class Aves; order Apodiformes; family Trochilidae; genus Florisuga; species Florisuga fusca. The sequence goes on from JAAWXA010000042.1 coordinate 5,312,322, forward strand.
GACCTTGTCAGATGCAGAAGAAGAGTCTGATAGAATGGCCCTACTGGTCTTCAGTATTTCAGCTACGTGTGCATAGTTCCAAATTTGAGGCGTGGATCTCCCAGGAAGCTTAAAACCTTGTCTTTGTAATACATTTTTTTAAATGTACACTAGGAGTGTCAACATTTCCCACTGACCTGCCATTCCAATAACCAGCACCTGTCCTGTCCTTCATGTTTGAGGGAAGTCTGGAGTTTGAGCAAGGATGAGTGTCATTCCCAGAATCTCTTGGTTTTGGAAGCTGTTCTCATCCAAGCCAGAGCAGATGGCCTGGATTATGATAACCACCTTGAATATTCGTGGTGCTCAAGAAGGGCATCTGTTTCTGTTCTTTATTACATGAAACTGAAAGCTGAAACGGAGGTACCTGGAGAGATGGGAGAAGTGGAGCAGGAAGAAAGGGAAATCTTTTATGTTGTCATGAGGGTGCTGAGCAGCAGTCTCCCTGATACACCTTGGTGTCTGAGACTCAAAAAAGAATTTTTATTATTTTGACTTTTTCCTCCTCAAAGTGCAACAAAACTTAGTTTTCTCAAGAGCCTAAACGAAAGTTTTGCCTTATTTATTTTCTTTTTAAATCCACTTCTCTTTAAATTCATTTGTTAAGCAGCTGAAACACTTAAGACAGTGCTTATGTTGGAATCATGCAGCAGCTTGAAATTGAAAGCCTTGTGGGATCAGGACTGAAAAGGAGGGAGAGGGTAATGTGTGTTTACCCCAGCTGTGGGTGAAAATAGTAGGATGCAACATTTTTTGCGGAACACCAGTCTCTTCTTGGGGTGGTTGGGGGCAGGGGGAAATTACAAAATACTGACAGCTGTTGGAGTGATTGTTTGATCTGGATTATCTGAGAAACATATTTTTAATATCCATTACCATATCTGACTCCCTGGGATTGGATTGAAATACTTTTATCTGAAGTATAGGGGTTTATTTTTTCATATTGCTTGTGTTGTCTTTGACGCTTTCTTTACAATTTTTTTCATTTTTGACAATGTGTTGTTTACATTCTTGTACACTTACTGGCTAGAAGCTATTTGAGTAGGTTAAAAAAAGTGTAAGAAGAGGGAAGTCCTTTCTACTCCTTCCAGTTTGGCTTCTGAAGCGCTACAGAGGAGGAAAAGAAATATTCCTGTTTTTATAGTTTTTAACATTGAACAGCTGTCTTTTAAAATATTATTATTTATTCTAATGTGTGCATTCTGGTATCGTTTGCAAGTGAGCTCGAGCTCATGGGATTCATCCTGTTCCTTCAGGGACATTTGTCCACATCAGAGAAGCATGGCACATTATGACAGCAGTGGCATCCTGTCTGCCACAGAGGATTGGTGCTGGATCCCAGGGGCAGTCGTGGAATCAGGAGTGAGCCGTGTTGGCAAAGTTCTCATGCTTGCAGAGCCGCTGCCTTTACTGTGCCTTGATCTGTCCCAGGCCCTCAGCCACAACAGCAGCTTGGGAAACACATTCACAATCTGCTTGGCATGAGGGAGAAAAGAACTGAGTAATTTTTTCATCGTGCTTTTTAAGTCTGCTGCAGAACTCCACTGGTAACTTAGAGAGTTAAATCTGTAAGCACCTAACGTGCAATATGAGTGCCCTGATGAAGATAGTGTCAGGATAGCTTAAAAAGCACAGTCAAGCAAATATTCTCATCAAGTTTATAAATGGCACCTAGGAATCCCTTTCACCCTTATCTTGATTTGTCAATGTGGTAGCAAAGTAGGCTTGTGGAGGACACTGCAGGCACCTGTTGGAGAATGCGACTTGTTCCCTGAAAGAGAGGCTAATCTTACAGTAAATGATCATTCCAATTATTGTATTTTTCAACCAGGGATATGTTTCGGAAGACTTTTGGATATTGGCAGTCAGCAAACTGGGAGGCTGAGGGGTGAAGAAGTGCTATGTTAAGGATTTTGATGTTCAACTTGTGTGTAGAAAGCAGGCATCTTTCCAGGTGCAGGAAGCCTTTTGGAGCAAAAGTCTCAAACTTGAGAGTTTTTTATGCCATTGCAAAACACTAAGCCTGTTTTTTTCTTTTTAGAGAATCTTGCTAAAGGCTGTCTTCACTCTGGTTTGCAGCTTCACTCAATCACATTCTGGTTTTGCTCTTTTAAAGGTTTGGTTTCACTGTAGTATAACTTTCAGCATCTGCAAGAACTCTCTGTGGATCGCTGAACAATAGGGGGGAACAAAACCATTGCCAGTTCTGCACAAACAAAGCCTGTACTTGAAAAATCTTCTGGGCCATAATGCATCCATCTAACTTTGACGTTCTGATTGATCAGTGCTGGGAACAGCATCAAATTCCAGCTGGTTGTGATGTGCTAGGTCATGATTAAGCTGTCTCATTTGGGAAAGAGGAAAGAAAAGGAGATGAATAAATCCATATTTTACAATTACTTAAAAAGGCAGGAATCCTGTTACTGTACAGGTGTGAAATAATTTTGGCCATTTATTCCATAGGGCATTGGAGGTTTTATACACTGAAGTCAGCAAAGAATGACCTTATGGGATCACACTGTTGTTAAGAGAAATTGTGGTTTAGTGTTGCCTGTGATTTCTTTGTATGAAAACCAAAGTGGTAAGAGCTGGTTTAACAAAATTCTGAACTCTTACCCAGACCGTGCCCTTAAAACTGTGCAGTTAAATTGTAAATACATATTTTTGTATCAAAGTTTAAATGTTATCATGCTTTAGTTTTAGTGTTATTAGATGAGGAATCCCTTAATGGCAAGAAAGATCTGACCTAAATTAATCCCTCTGAAGTAAATGCATTGCATTAAGATCTTCAGTATGTCATGTAAAAGACATTTCTTCAAGAAAGACCTCTTTTTAAGGTGAAGTTTGGACCTATCAGTTAAGGTAGAAGCAGGTGTAGTGAAGTGAAACTTTAGCTTAGTGTAAAATAATATGTTTGTTTGAATGTGTCCAATTGGATAAACCTTCTCAAGATAAACCTGCTGAACAGATTTTGAATGTACTGCAATGTTTTGCTATGGAGGTGTGGTCTAAGTGACTGAACTCTCAAACAAAAGTAGAGCAAGTTTGTATGTTTGTAAATTACACTTAATTATGAAGATGGTCACTTCTTGTGTCATTTAACAGAAAATAGGAAAAGCCATTATGGAGATGAAAAGTCATTATAGGAAATCAAAAGTAATTTTCCTTTATGTTGGTAGGATTTTTTCTGAAGTTAATTTAAAAATCTGTGGTTTACCTTTACAGTCGGTCCCAAGGTATTATTTGGAAAGGCTCTGAAGAATTGCTTAAACAGTGGAGTGGATATTCTGCTATTGTAGTGTTTGCTCCTTAATTTAATGATTATAATATTTAGCACACCTTGGTACTTGCTTATAGTGTTACAATTAATTGCTACCTCCATTCTCTTGTCTTTTCTCCCACCTCAGTTTTGCTTAACTTGCTGGTCTTAAGATTCATAAGAATAAATCTCTCATGAAGCTTAAAAATAATGAGTCTTTTGACTGTAATGGTAGATCTTGAGAAAGGGACTTTAATGACCACTGAAGTATAAATTCTCCTCCATCCTTTACAGAAGAACAGTATGATGTTGCACATAAGCAACCAGGAAAACACATCTTTTTGCCCCATTACATTCAAAAGTGCTCCTTTAGGAGAAGCTATTAAAAACAAATTGCATTTATAAAAACAAGTACTTTGTTTTTCAAGACAGAAGAATGTGCTCAAAAATGTGAACTTTTAGTGACATTTTTCTTAATTTTTATCTATGACTGAGATGAGGACTGAATGGATGTTTAATATGTTATACATATGGCATGTATTAGCCATATATAGTACTGTGAAAGTAAGGTGGGTTTTTTTTCTCCCTTCTACCAGGAAATTTCCTGAAAGATTCAGAGCACTGTATTAGTAATCACTTTTAGATATAGTATAAGACATTTCTTAAGACTTTAACTTGAACCAATAGGAATATAGATCTGCATTTATATGTTATGATCTCTAGAGCATTTATTGTACTTAAAGTAAGTGATATATGAAATATGCCAGTTAATAAACAGTTAATGCACAGGTGTTTTCGAAGAGGCCCCTTTTCATTGTTCTGTTTGGCAAGGTTATTCCCTTTCCAATTTATCTATCTGTAAACAGCACTCAAATATGAAAGAACTGATTTATTTTAATATGCCACAATGCTGGTCTGACCTGTATTATTCTGGAACATGTGTTTCCCTACATTTTTAGGTTTTGAAGTAGTCTAAAGCCTGAAATATTTAGTTGTACCTTGTATCAATTTTGTTGTCTGGAATTCCTCTTTGCTCCATTTGTTTTAACGATGACTTCAGATTTTGCTTCTCAAAAAACAAGCACGCACAAAAAAGTTTTCTTTCTTTGTCTGAAGGTTTCAGTCCATTTCCCATCTCCCTTTGTGAGTTCAGAGATTTAGAATTGGCATTTTGGCCTGTACCTCTTGGTCACTCAGCTGTGGCTCCATTTATATACATCCTTCTACTGTCTGTGGAACAGTGACCACCTGTTTAATCTTACCAGTATGCTCATTTAATTTTCAGTAGCCTCCTCATTTAGTCACTTGGGTACTTCTAAAAACATAGAGTGATACTTCCTGAAGCCTCCAGTATTGTGGAAATATTTTTAAAAAGTAATCCTTTTCACTCCTGTTAACATAAAATCATGTTTTTCCATTGTTGTTTAAATGTGTAGCTTACAGGATTAGCAATGCAATGCATACTTCCTTAAAGTAAGTACGTGACAGGTTGGTCTTCAGTCATTGAATTTCCACAGTTCCTTAACTGATTAGAAAGATTTGGGTCCTGGGAAGTATTTTCTTTCTCCATTGTCTCTGTGGATGGTGATTTTTATTCTGATATGTTTTCTAACAATCAGGATAAACCCCAAATATGACAGAATTTATGACACCTTTGGCATGTCATTTGGTTTCCCATCCACTGCTGCTTTTTGTTGTGCTTCATTCTTCTGCACTTCACTGGTCTAACTCTCCCTTTGGTCTCTGACTGCCTCAGATGCCTTCTGTTCCCCTGGGTGAAAGCCTGCTTCTTGCCCTCCAAATCTCTCCAGTGTACACTCATTTCCCATTGCCATTTCCTGCCTGTGCAATGTGTTATATTGAGGTTTGGGTTCCTGAGCTTGAAGTAGTTTGACTTGATGCCAGGGAAGCTGTGAAGCGACAGACCTGCAGGCTGCTGACAGCTCATTCCCAAGTGAAGTAGCTGAAAGTAAATTTTAATTTTTTTTCTTTTTATTCCCCTCCCCTCTCCCCCCTTTTTTTTTTCCATTGGGAGATTTGACCTAATTGAAAATGAACAAACATATCATCAAAGTTTCAGAAATTTATGAAGTTTATGCAATGATCCAATAGTAACAGTTCAGCAAAACAGTGGTGTCTACCCCACTCAGATTAAATTTGACAACGAAGAAGAAATCCATGAACAACAGAGGTCCAATATACATGCTGACATCTAAGATAGTGTTATGGGCTCCCTTCCATAACAGAAGCCAATGGAGAAAAATAAGCATCTTCAATATGACTCACTTAGCTGATGTCTAAAATGTGATGTCTAAACTGATGAGTGCTTATTTCTCAAAGATAGACATCTAATGTTTGGAGTGTGTAATCTCACTGGATAAATCCCTTCAGGGATGTAAAGCATTTACTCTGGAGTGACAATTGATAGTAACTTTGTGGAGAAACAAACCTTCCAGTCTTTAATTACTGCCTTTTTTTGTTTTGTTGGTTGGTTGGTTTTTTAGGTATCAATCGTTATAATAAAATAAATCAGAATGGCTGAATTAGGTATAACTGATTCCCTTTCAGGAATGTTTCTGGATATTTTCTATCCTCTGTATGTTGGGAAGTGTGAAATTTTGTGAGGGAGTATTTGTGCTGCCTTAATGCTTGGCTAATTGGGCCCCTATGCACAACATAAACATTTTTTGTCTCCAAGTGATGTGGACTTGGCCTCTGTTTATTTGTGCTCATTCAGAAAATGGGAACTGCTAATTAGTGATCATGTCTCCTTTAGAAGAAGGAGGGAGTGAGAGGGAGGAGGAGGGTTCAGAGATTTTAGCCTTGCTTATTGTCTACACAGATGAGAAGGTTTGCTGACCTGTAGCTTGTGTATTGTCCTACAGAGC
>JAAWXA010000042.1:5318527-5401302 GCA_038090715.1 Florisuga fusca
AGTCTCAGTGTTTTTGAATCACCAGCTACGTTTAAAAGAATTAAAACGGAACTGGACCACAGAGAGGCAGGACGTCAGTGTACTCCTTTACAAATGTGTTACCTAGCTAGCAATTCCAGTGTTTGAGCACTTGGTAACTTAACCTCATCACTTAATAACTACATAATGTGTCTCATATGGTAAAGCCTCAAGAGTGCAGACAAGTCAGGGCAAGCAGGAAAACGTGTTGCCTCGCTCTGTTTGGGACCACCAATGCCGCCTTGGACAAGATCCTGTTTTCACAAGGACATGGCTGAAAATAGATCTCTAATTAGCATTAGACAGGCACAAGCTGGAACAGAAAGACAAAGGTCAACAGACTGAAGAGCAGGTCCAGCTACCAAAGCTCTGTAGGACAATACACAAGCTACAGGTCAGCAAACCTTCTCATCTGTGTAGACAATAAGCAAGGCTAAAATCTCTGAACCCTCCTCCTCCCTCTCACTCCCTCCTTCTTCTAAAGGTGACATGATCACTAATTAGCAGTTCCCATTTTCTGAATGAGCACAAATAAACAGAGGCCAAGTCCACATCACTTGGAGACAAAAAATGTTTATGTTGTGTATAGGGGCCCAATTAGCCAAGCATTAAGGCAGCACAAATACTCCCTCACAAAATTTCACACTTCCCAACATACAGAGGATAGAAAATATCCAGAAACATTCCTGAAAGGGAATCAGTTATACCTAATTCAGCCATTCTGATTTATTTTATTATAACGATTGATACCTAAAAAACCAACCAACCAACAAAACAAAAAAAGGCAGTAATTAAAGACTGGAAGGTTTGTTTCTCCACAAAATTACTATCAATTGTCACTCCAGAGTAAATGCTTTACATCCCTGAAGGGATTTATCCAGTGAGATTACACACTCCAAACATTAGATGTCTATCTTTGAGAAATAAGCACTCATCAGTTTAGACATCACATTTTAGACATCAGCTAAGTGAGTCATATTGAAGATGCTTATTTTTCTCCATTGGCTTCTGTTATGGAAGGGAGCCCATAACACTATCTTAGATGTCAGCATGTATATTGGACCTCTGTTGTTCATGGATTTCTTCTTCGTTGTCAAATTTAATCTGAGTGGGGTAGACACCACTGTTTTGCTGAACTGTTACTATTGGATCATTGCATAAACTTCATAAATTTCTGAAACTTTGATGATATGTTTGTTCATTTTCAATTAGGTCAAATCTCCCAATGGAAAAAAAAAAGGGGGGAGAGGGGAGGGGAATAAAAAGAAAAAAAATTAAAATTTACTTTCAGCTACTTCACTTGGGAATGAGCTGTCAGCAGCCTGCAGGTCTGTCGCTTCACGGCTTCCCTGGCATCAAGTCAAACTACTTCAAGCTCAGGAACCCAAACCTCAATATAACACATTGCACAGGCAGGAAATGGCAATGGGAAATGAGTGTACACTGGAGAGATTTGGAGGGCAAGAAGCAGGCTTTCACCCAGGGGAACAGAAGGCATCTGAGGCAGTCAGAGACCAAAGGGAGAGTTAGACCAGTGAAGTGCAGAGGAACGAAGCACAACAAAAAGCAGCAGCGGACGGGAAACCAAATGACATGCCAAAGGTGTCATAAATTCTGTCATATTTGGGGTTTATCCTGATTGTTAGAAAACATATCAGAATAAAAATCACCATCCACAGAGACAATGGAGAAAGAAAATACTTCCCAGGACCCAAATCTTTCTAATCAGTTAAGGAACTGTGGAAATTCAATGACTGAAGACCAACCTGTCACGTACTTACTTTAAGGAAGTATGCATTGCATTGCTAATCCTGTAAGCTACACATTTAAACAACAATGGAAAAACATGATTTTATGTTAACAGGAGTGAAAAGGATTACTTTTTAAAAATATTTCCACAATACTGGAGGCTTCAGGAAGTATCACTCTATGTTTTTAGAAGTACCCAAGTGACTAAATGAGGAGGCTACTGAAAATTAAATGAGCATACTGGTAAGATTAAACAGGTGGTCACTGTTCCACAGACAGTAGAAGGATGTATATAAATGGAGCCACAGCTGAGTGACCAAGAGGTACAGGCCAAAATGCCAATTCTAAATCTCTGAACTCACAAAGGGAGATGGGAAATGGACTGAAACCTTCAGACAAAGAAAGAAAACTTTTTTGTGCGTCCTTGTTTTTTGAGAAGCAAAATCTGAAGTCATCGTTAAAACAAATGGAGCAAAGAGGAATTCCAGACAACAAAATTGATACAAGGTACAACTAAATATTTCNGGCTAATTGGGCCCCTATACACAACATAAACATTTTTTGTCTCCAAGTGATGTGGACTTGTGGACTTGGCCTCTGTTTATTTGTGCTCATTCAGAAAATGGGAACTGCTAATTAGTGATCATGTCACCTTTAGAAGAAGGAGGGAGTGAGAGGGAGGAGGAGGGTTCAGAGATTTTAGCCTTGCTTATTGTCTACACAGATGAGAAGGTTTGCTGACCTGTAGCTTGTGTATTGTCCTACAGAGCTTTGGTAGCTGGACCTGCTCTTCAGTCTGTTGACCTTTGTCTTTCTGTTCCAGCTTGTGCCTGTCTAATGCTAATTAGAGATCTATTTTCAGCCATGTCCTTGTGAAAACAGGATCTTGTCCAAGGCGGCATTGGTGGTCCCAAACAGAGCGAGGCAACACGTTTTCCTGCTTGCCCTGACTTGTCTGCACTCTTGAGGCTTTACCATATGAGACACATTATGTAGTTATTAAGTGATGAGGTTAAGTTACCAAGTGCTCAAACACTGGAATTGCTAGCTAGGTAACACATTTGTAAAGGAGTACACTGACGTCCTGCCTCTCTGTGGTCCAGTTCCGTTTTAATTCTTTTAAACGTAGCTGGTGATTCAAAAACACTGAGACTGCCAGATAAAAGACTATTATATTGGAGATTCAAATAGTGCAGGACTTTTTGTCTGGTGTGCTGCCTTTGCATTCCTTCTGAAAGTAGTATAGAGGAACAAATAAGCATTTGATGTCAGGGCTTCACAGAATAACTTGAATATTTTGCAGCAGCTGTAGTAGATGAATAGAGTCAAAACCAATGTATAAATTACCCTTAAAGATCTGGTTCTGTTCTTTGTTTGTGGAGGATTTGGTTAGAGCTATGAGTCTTGCCAATAAAATTTTGGGTTTTGGAATAATTACTTTGAAATTTTTATATGGTACAACTTAATAAATACATTGTCAAATGTTTCGATAGAAAATGGACTAGCCCTGTATACTTATCAGTAAAATAAGTATAGTCTTTACAAGTATGTTCTGAGATAGCTAGGATAGCTTGGAGATTAAATGAACTGAAACTTCTATTTATAGATTTCTTGCATTTTTATTGATTCACAGCCTCATAATAATTTGAGGAAGGTCATTGATGATGTTCAGAAACTGCAGGTGCTTTGGTTTTTTGTCTGTCTTTTTGTTATTTTCTTGTTCATAGTCAATATTAGGAAAGATGTGATAGCTTTTATTCATTATAAATTGAGAATAATTTTTAAAATAAAATAAATTTAAATAAAGTTTTTCCACCTTTCAGTTAGGAAAGACAAAATTTGTTTCTCTTTTCTGGAATATTGCATTCTGTAATAATCAAATGAATTATTTGAGAATACTTACAGTCAAAACCAGCAGAAAGTGATTTTTGTGTCCATATTTACAGGTGTGTAAAACTTACTCAAGGAAATACAGTCTGCAAAAACTTTAAAGATTTTTAAAGTTTTACTTCCAGAAATTTTTGTTAATGAGATGTCAGTGTTTTGTTGGTGTGTTTTTTTTGTTTGTTTGTTTTGTTTTGTTTTTGTTTTGTTTTGTTTTGTTTTGTTTTTTTTTAAACTTGTGACTCAAGAGAACTGTGCATGGTCCCTTTTTAACTGGGAGCTGTGGGCCTTACCATTTGCAACTGATTTTAGTCAGTGCTAAATGGCCCAGTCAGCTAACATGGAAGACTTCCTTTCTTGACAAGTATTTTTAAAAATTGCAAATAGTAACCTAGAATGCAGCAGACTAAGGATGTTTATTATTGTGTCAAAATTTTGTTGGTATGCTTGAATATGTAGAGAAGTACTATAAGTGGATTGCCAGCAGGTTGGAAAAACACATCTCCTGATCTTGAGTCATCTTGTTTTTTAATCAAATTGAACAATTGCTACACAGTAGAAAAATTATGGAAGTGAAAGCTTTTTAGTGCATGTATCTGTGGTTTGTAGTGTAGGAACATGGACTTCATGTGTGTGCATTTTGTTTCAAGTATCTTTGCTGTCTGTGATTACTGCTGAGCTTTCTGTGATCCTATCACAGCCCCACATTGCTCTTTAAAGAGGAAACTTTGTCCGATTATTTTTTTAAAAAGAGAGCTTTGGCTGATGTATTTGGCATGTACCTTGTCTGTGACTATAGTTATAAGAGATCTTATTAAGTGAACAAGAGGAAGAACAGTAATACAGAAAAATGTCCTGACACATGATGTCTCTTCATGTGTTTTTAATCACAGCACTGCTTTCCTCTTTGTAAAGCAGCATGGAGTCTTTCACCCCTTCATCATTCTCTGGTTTACAGATACCTTCCTGAATGTTACTTTGCTTCCAAACAGCTTCATTTTTGCTCTACTAAAGAAAAAAAGCAGAACTGGACTCTTCTGCTTAGATGTGATTACTCTCTGAACTTGATTTTTTTTCTGTTGCATAAACATTTTTATAAAACATGAAATACTTTTAGATGTTGACTTCAAAAGTAGTATGCTGAGGCCATTTGATGTAAAGAGCTATCTAAATAGTTAATTTCAAAATTCTACATTCTGCTTAAGGAGGAAATATACTCAAATATTTTTCCTCTAAAAGTGAGAAAAACGACATGCAGACTGGTGTAAAAATCTCTGTTTTTATTAGCTAAATGTAAAGGTAGACTATTAGAGGTTGTTTAAAAAAAATCCAAACCCTGGAACTGCAGTACTGAGAGCTGTTGTAATTTTATTGTTTTACTGCAACTGTGGATGTTTTCTTATCTGTGCTGTTTACTAAACTATTTGAGTCAATATCCTCATGTCTTTCTTCTGCTATGAAAGCTTTATTTATTTATTTCCTTCCAAATTAGAGAACTCTTCCCCACTGGTTTTGTGGAAAAGCATTGTTTCATTATTCCTGCTGCATTCTGCATGTTTTATTTATTTATGTATTTCTCCAGTGGAGCTGGGTTGGAAAAGGTCATTAAATAATTGGGCATTTTCTGTCCCCTTCTTCTCACAGTAAATCAGGTTCTAACGCTCAATTACTCTGCAGCTATTCAGGCTGTTGCAGAGTAGGTATGAACCACTACATTCTAATTTGGCAGTATTTTAGAAATTCTCTGTTGGCTTTTCCACTGACACTTCTTCTATTGGTATCAATGACTGCATGATGCGAGGAAAAGAATAGTCAAAGGTGTAGCAGAACTTTTAATACTGAATTTCTAGATTACATCTTTTGCTGCAGTGCCTGTGTCGTCACGTTGTCGTTTGCAATGCCTTTTGTATGGCTGTGTTTAAAATTATGAATAAGCCTTTTAAATTTAGGAGAGGAAGTTCTGTGATGATAATTATCAGCAACATTTGACTTCTAAACACTTCCCATGTTGACACTAATTTTCATACTATAGCACTTAAAACCCAGAAAGGCTATTGTATGTAGCAGTTTATAGTTTTTTAATACTAGCTGATGGAAATTTCAACCCCCAAGCTGCCATTTATTTAATAATTTTCCCAGTGTTCTTTGGTCATAACCATTTTCTGCCTAATAATTATGTATGAATGGTCACACTTGATCAAATTGCTTATCCATCTAGCTTACAATTTTGTTCATAGGAGCAAGTGGCAAGTCAGAACTGTGTGTGAGAGCAGAGGAAAACATACTGATAGTTTGCTGGAACCCTAATACCAAAAATGTGCATTTTGGATCTTCAACTGAATACCCATTAGAGCATATGTTTGAAACAGTAAAGTGAAAACCTCACTTTGTGTTTCACTTTCTATGTACTGTTGAGTATTTGCACATCCCTGCCCTGTGGCTTTTTGTGGTCTTTTTTCCAATTTGAAGGATCTCAGTCTATTCAGCTGCTCCTTTTTAACCGTTTTCCTATCTGCATGATTTCTAGTTCCCTTTGATAAGAGAAGGAAAACAAAACTGGTCTTGGAGGCTCAAAATAAATAAATGGGGGCACCCATAAGAATAAAGCATGAGATAGTGATTATTCCTTTTGGGGGAAAAAATATCCCTATGTTCTACTTGAACATGAAAATACACGAATCTTAAAACTGAGATAAAAGCATCTTACCACTCCTGAGATTTCTTTTCTTCACAGGCAATAGCAAGCTCCAAGTCAACTCCTCTCTGCATAAATATACTGAGGATATATTCTGCTGGACTGTATGCATATCTGTATAATATATTAAGATTTACTAATACTGAATTTTGTTGTGTAATTATTGCCTGATGGCAAAATATGATGAGGGTTTTCTGCAACTATTTAAAGTTGCCATTCGTTTTCACTGTTGCATTAAAACCAGCAAACTTTGCACTTTGTTTTTCACTGTTACTCCCTTCTATTCCTACTCCTGTTTTTAAATTATTTATTAATGTAAGGAACAGCAGGTTTTATTTTTCCTAGATCTTTCTAAAGACCTTGTGATGGCTCTTAAGCCATCTTCTGAGCATTAGGATTATGTGTTTTTTCTAGCTGCCATCTTTCAAAGGAAAATACCATTTTCTTTCAATTTGGTCCTTACGTGGCAGCACTGAGCTCTTGAGCTTTTTGTCAAAAACAGCGAAAGTGGAAATTCAGGTGTGAGTTTGTTGTGTTGTTTTTTTTTTTAAGTCATAAAAATTGAATCTGTTAGGTTGAAATCAGACGTTTGATTAACTAGCACTACCATACATGGATTTCTCTATTTCAGTCTTCTATTACATTTAGATCCACTTGAAAATATTAGATGATCTGAGTCTCCTTTTTTTTCTATTTTTATATCGAAATTTCCACCAACATAAATGGTTTCTCCCACTGTATATAAATTGAGAAAACTGATCATGTTACTTGCTGCAGACATGGTAGCAAATATTTTTGAAAGATGAGCTGTAAGCCTAGGAATGTATAGGCAGTTTGTCCTTCATGGAGGTGCATGTACTTTATTTACTATGCAAGATTTGCCTCCAACTTAGTTTTGCTAGGTTGCTTGGAAACTTCTCACAGTGCTGTTTCATCTTGGCTAACCTACATGATTTCCTGGCATCAGCATTTTTTCCATCTCCTTTAGGTCTTTAATAAATATGTGGAACAATGTAAGTCTCAGCACAGCTCCCCAGGGCACACCACTGTTAACTTCCTTCCATGCTGAGAGTTGGCCATTTATTAATACTCCTTTGCTTCTTACCTGTTGGCCAGCATTCAGGCCATGACAGGGCTTTACTACTCTCCCTCTGTGGTTCCCAAGATTGTGGGGGTTTTGTTTTTTGTTTGGTTTGGTGTGGGATTTTTGTTTGGGTTTTTTCTTTTGTGTGTGTTTTTTTGTTTGCTGTGGTTTTTGTTTTTGTTTTGTTTGGTTTTGTTTGTTTTGTTTGTGTTTTTTTGTTGGGTTTTTTTTTGTAAAACATCTCTAATGTAGCATATGTAACCTGCAGTCATTGCTTTTTCCCTATCTGTTGTTTTCTGAATTCTCCCAAAGAGTTCCAACAGTGGAGAGAGACTATTTCACTTCTAAGGGCTGCATTTGTTTTCATCTCTGGAATGCTCATCAAAACGCTTGATATGTCCATCTAGATTCAACCTCATGGTCCTCAACATCCAGTTAATTTTCACTTTTAAGTGTGTTACACCTTACCCTTCAATAAAAGAGGGTAAGCAGAAAGTTCATGGTGTGTGGTAATGAATGATGCAACTACATATTTCCCAGTGAATGGGTAGAACTCGTGTCACTTTATTCTGATGCCTACCAGCAAAGAAAGTGAAATTATATCTATGGAGGCTAAGGGTTGTTTGGGTTCTTTTCAGTTACCTTTTCTGTAGAGTATATATATTTGGTTATTTGAACTAAGACTGAACTAGCACCCTGAAGGTAATTTACAGGATTTTTCCTTACTGAATTAAAGAGCCTTCTCCTGTATACTGTAGTTAATTCAGCTTATTAGAAAGGCTAAGAGTTTTTTGTTTGTTTGTTTTTAATTTGTTTTTATTACAGTGTTTCTTTTATGTAGCATATTTCTCTTGTGTGGTATCATCCATTTGGCTACCAGTTTATGTTCTCTGCTTTTCACTTCTTTAAACAATTAACTTAGTTGCTAATTTTTTTGTGTGTTCATTGCACCATCTTACACTTGCTTCTGATTCTCTGAAATACGAGAGCTGAGTAGGCTGCTTGTTTTATTCAAGTTTAAATTTGTAAAAAACTTTTTAAGCAGTAAGCATAGATCTAGTAAGTTCTATAGCTGGTAAGCAAAGCTGGGTTTATCATTGCCCAAACCTTTCAGGATGTTGCCACTGTCACTTTAAATTCAATACTATCAAAATTCTGTCTTCAGTCTATTATAATTTAACATAAAGTTTGTTTAAAAAAAGAAATGGCAATGAGATCTGCCCTATTAGCATTTCAGACATGGGCTGGAGCACTGCTACCACGGGATTTCTGTGTATGCACAGACTAAATGCCATATGCAAACTCTTTACAGGTTTAGTATTTGTGAATTTGGATTATTTCGGGGCAGGCCGTGGATATTATAAAGCAGGATGCATGCATTAAATACAAGCTGAAGACCTTGTCTTTTGTCTTCCTTTGCTTAATTCTTTGTAGAGACTGTTCCTATGGGAAATACTTAGGTAATACCCTGTATTTAGAGTGTTAGAGGTAACAAAGCAAGCAGTTCATAGCAGGTTGCTTCAATTGATGATGATTGCTGCTGTTTTTCATCTTGATCTGCTACTTGAGCCATGACAGAGACTCATAGCTTTTCTTTTACACAAGAAATAGCTTCTTAAAGTTTGAAGCTGTTAATTGTCACCTTCCCTTGCCTCCTCCCAGGTGAGGTGAGTAAGGTGTTACAGCTGAAAGCATCCAACCTTCTCACTTCACTAGAGATGAAGAAAATAGAGAGGTGGAGAGTCTTTTGTTACATGTACTTTCTCTGGAGTTGTGAATGGTTCCAGTTGAGAGCAGACTTCATTGTTCAGGACCTCCTATGGTCACACAGGAGTGAAAGACCTTGTGCTGTCTAAATAGACAAAGAGATGAGCGCAGATGAAATTCCTTCCTTTATTTCTGGAATATAATGCTATTCCTCAGCGTTCAGAGATGATAAACTACCATCTTCATGCTGTGAGGGCAGTCAGGAAGGCAGCTCACCTTGTGGGAGAGCTGATGCTTGAGGGGGTCATTCAGTTAGGTACATGTGTGTGGAAGATGTGAATGTTACATTTAAACATTGATGCTCAGACACTCCTTCAGGAGACCCAAGATATAAGTTAGATGAGGGTAGTGGGACGTTTTCTTACTCACTGTGGTGGGAGGCTGACAGTAGGGTTCAGAATCCCTTTTGGCCTGAGGACACTGAGCTGCAACATGTGAATGACCAGCTGGGGTCACTGTGTCATTTGGGACAGGCACATTTGCACTTCTTGAGACCTGGAAGTGATTTTAACTGTTGTTCTTCCTTCATTACCATTACAAACAAGTCAGTTTCTCTGACTTGTTTTATTTATTTGATCAGACACTGGAATGGGCTGCCCAGGGAAGTAGTGGAGATATCCCTGGAGATATTTAAAAAGAGACTGGATGTGGCACTCAGTGCCATGGTCTGGTAACTGCAGTGGTAGTGGATCAAGGGTTGGACTTGATCTCTGTGGTCCCTTCCAACCCAGCCAATTCTATGATTCTGTGATTTAAGAGTTGTTGTGACACTATGGGTAGATGCAGGGAGACCAGTGGATGTTGTCTACCTTGACCTTAGCAAGACTTTTGACACAGTCTCCCATAACATCCTCAGGAATGTTTCCTCAGCAAGCTCAGGAAATGTGTGACAGAAGAATCTGCAGTGAGGTGGATTAAAAACTGGGTACACAATAGAGCCCAAAGAGTGGTGATCAATGGTGTTGAGTCCAGCTGGAGACCTGTGACTAGTGGAGTCCCCCAAGGATCAGTGCTGGGTCCAGTTCTGTTCAACACCTGTATCAATGATCTTGATGATGGGACAGAGTGTCTTAGCAAGTTTGCTGATGACAAAAAGCTTTGAGGGCTGGCTTACACCCCAGAAGGCTGTGCTGCCATTCAGAGGGACCTGGACAGACTGGAGAGTCGTGGAAGGAAAAATGTAATGAATTACAAGGGCAAGTGTAGAGTCTTATATCTGGTAGGAATAACCTCAAGAACTGGTACAGGTTGGGGACTGAGCTGTTGGAGAGTAGTGATGGGAAAAGGGACCTGGGGATGCTGGTGGATGGAAGGATGGCCATGAGCCAGAAATGTGCCCTGATGTCCAAAAAAGCCAATGGCATCCTGGGGTGCATTAGAAGGGGGTGGCTAGTAGGCCAAGAAAGGTTCTCCTCCCCTTTTTCTCTGCCCTGGTGTGGCCACATCTGGAATATTGTGTCCAGTTCTGGGCCCCCCAGTTCAAGAAGGACCAGGAACTGCTTGAAAGAGTCCTGTGCAGAGCAACCAAGATGATTGAGGGAGTGGAAAATTTCCCTTACAAGGAAAGGCTGAGGGAGCTGGGTCTCTACAGCTTGGAGAAGAAGAGAATGAGGGGTGACCTCATTAATATTTATAAATACGTAAAGGGAGAGAGCCAGGAGGATGGTACCAGGCTCTTCTCAATTATGCCCAATGATAGGACAAGAGACAACAGATGTAAGCTTGAGCATAGGAGGTTTCATATAAACATGAGGAGACTTTTTTTTTTACTGTGAGGGTGACAGAGCACTGAACAGGCTGCCCAGGGAGGTTGTGGAGTCTCCATCTCTGGAGACATTCAAAGCCCCCCTGGACATGTTCCTGTGTGACCTCCTTTAGGTGACCCTGCTCTGGCAGGGGGGGTTGGACTAGATGATCTTCTGAGATCCCTTCCATCCCCTAACCCCATTTAATTGTTTGACAGTTTCTGCTCTTTTCCTGCCCTCATTTTTTTTGCCTCCCGGTACCAAGGAAGGGGGGCCATGCAGGTCTTTCCAATTGTCTGGGCAGTCCTTGTTGAGGGAAGATAATTGGGCTCCAAGTAGGTGGTGACCTACCTTGAGTTGAGGAGGTGTGCCTGTGTCTGTGTGTGTGTTGGGGGTGACACAGTGCTTAATTTCCTCAGCTGTTGAAAGCTTTCAGGATGGCTGTGCTTTCTGCAAAGCCTTAGTCTTTTGTTCACTTGCTGTCGCTGTAAAATTTGCTTCATACTTTGTTTCTGCTGAAAGTTGTCAATGGGATATGCTCATTCACACCTAAATCATCCCATCTTTCCATCCCAAAAGTAATTCTGCATTCTTATAATGAAAAAATAAAAAAGTAAAAAAAGTCATCTGGGTCATTTGTTAGAGGATGACATCTTATAAGTCAGGGCATGGAAAGAGCTGCTGCTATATTGATTTGGAACGCCACAGAGTATTTCTTGAAGGCTGGAAGTCATTACTTTTACAGACCTGTTATGTCTTCTGTGCTCAGCATAAGCTTACTCTTTTGGCCCTCACTGTGTGCTCTCCTGCTGTGGTCCAAATGTTTCATACGCTGGCCACACAGCCTCGCTTCCGCCTGGTATCAAACACAGCTGATTCACAGATCTGTGACCTTTCACGTATCTGCTGGTGCACAGTCCAGAAATGTGGGAGGGACAGAGGAGCTCTGTTACGCTTTGGAAAATGTGTTATAAGAAACAGATTCTCAGTACCAGCTTTTTAGAACAGGCATTCGCTTTCATAGGGTCTAATTTGCCTTTGGCAGAACAGCCTCGCAGCTCCCTGCAGGGGCTGTGTTGTGAACCCATGCCCAAGTGCATGTTTGTCCTGTGAATAGATGCCTTTTTCCCTGGACGCTGCTTTCATGGAATGATATGTTAGACTTCTATATCAGACTGCTAAGAACTAGAGATATTTGCTTTTGTATAAAATCACTTGGTTAAAAGTCTTTTAGAGCTGATCTAAAGGAAGGAATTGAAAAAGAGATGTCTTTGCATCAGATTCAGAAGGTACTGAGCTGCAACTTGTTTCATAGTGTGAATAGAAAGGTAGGGAATAAACTTTCTCTTAAGTTTAAGAAAGCAAATCAGTAATTTTCAGAAGAGTTAAAGGTGTAATTCAAGCTGATTATTTGAAAAGCCAATCTATTAATTTTGATTATCTAAATACATATATATATATATATATATATATATATATAAAGTAAGGGAGCCAGTAACTAGCTTCTGCTTACAAATGCAGGTCACCAGGATAGGTCAATGCCTGTATTACTTTCAGTGCATTTGATTTTGATGACTGGAAAGCTTTTGCATTCCTCCACCTGCTGCTTTTTACAGACAGTCTTTAAATATCATGAAAAATGCAGGTGTGTTGTTTCATGCTTAAAAAAATTTTCATGGGCTGTGTCACTTGGGCTGCCATTTAAATGTTAGTGGCTTGATAACTGCAGACTTTGTCTCATTGCTTGCTTGAAGTAACTGGAATATGTGTGAATAAAGAATTCTGTCTTGTGTACAGGGCTTATGGATATCTAGGCAGGCACTGGATTTATTTGCTCAGTAGCAACCCCTTCCAAACTTCTGTCGAGGTAGCCAGAGTTTAAAGAAATTCATATGTGACATACTGTTATATATTTTGTTATTGTATTGGTTATAAGTGTAAGCACAGGGCAACAGCTGCTGCATTTTATATGGTGTTTTTAAAGCCTACAAGCTGCTTCATGTGCTTACCAGGACACAAGGAAATTTTGGAAGCTGAATTTGTCATGAAATGTGATTGTTTGCAAATCTAACTGATATTTAATTTTTTGTACTTCTAGGCTATTCAGATAAATCCAGATCTTTATGAAGGTAATTAATCGTTAAAATCCCATTTTCATCAGTGAAGCAAGATCCAGATATGCACTTCCACTTAAATCTTAAAAGCTCTTACATATCTTTTCAGTTTTTCTGCCCTGAAAGGTTGCTCAATGAAAATATTAACACCAAATCTTTTTCTTCTAGGACTAATATGTTTGCTTAGGTAATAAATAAAAATTTATTCCCTTCCACCCACGACAGAAGGAAGAAAGTTCCCAAATAGCATCCTCTACAATGATAAGTGCTTTTAGAGCAGACCTCAAGTTGAGGTGCAAACACTGAGCTCCTATTTTCCTTTTCAACTTGAGGAAAATGTATAATGTCTTAGTGATATTACTTGTACGCTTCCCAGTAGCGATGTAATCTCTCTCCATTTCATCAACCTAATGTCTTCCAAAGACAATATATAAAGGAAAAAGGGAGGAGGCAGGACTATTTATAATTATTTTCATTTGTCAAGTAAGTTAGTGCTTGCTCTGCCTTTTATTTTACTTCTTGTTCTTGAAGCTAAGTTCTCCAATAACAGTGTATGTATAGCCACATAATAGTATTTGGGCTCCTCCTAGTCTTTACCTTCCTGTGAGAATGAATATTAATTTTTTAAACTGTTCTTCTATGGACAGGGAATTATGGGTCAAAGAGTTTTCTAGGTTTTTTCAAGCTAGATGCCAAAAAAATTTCTCTTTGTTTCAGTGATTACAGTAGGCCTTACAATGCTGGTAATCCGAGTTATGTGACACCACAAAGGCCAGAGCAGCCTCCCCTTTGCTTGAGGGGAGCACAGCAAACAGTACTGATGAGTTTTCATCCTCTAAGCTGTGTTTCATTAAACTACAGAGATAATGTGTTTGGCAAAGCCAGCTGCAAAAGTTTCTCCAACTTGTGAAGCTTCTGTTGGTCTTTGGGACATGGAGGCATAATTTCCTGCTTTTCCAGATGGTTCAGTGTGACCTGGAGCTGTAGCAGTTGGCTGAAGTTAAGAAACAACCTTACTACCCATTTCTCTAACAGAATGTACAGCATGCATTATTTAAGCAGTGAATAGTAAATTAAATAGTTGTATCGTTCATCACGGAACCTTAATTAATAAAATCTGACTCCAAGTGAGCATGTCCGCCCCTAGGTACATCATTGTGATTAAATATTTGAAACAATCATAGTAACTTTAAAAAATGTTGTTGTTAATAATTAGATTTTTGGTCCTGGGATGTCATTATTGCTTTCAAGAATCCCAAAAGTCTGACAACTTCTAGAGGAAGAAACTAATACTTTGCTGTTGTTTGGTGAGGTATTGCCTACCTTGTCCTTCCTGTCTGCAACTCGTAGGGTTTTATTTATCCCCTCTGGTTGCTTGCTGCTTTATTCTGTGCCTGCAGTTGATACTTTTAAAATGAGACTGAGGGTGAAGTAAGCATTGACTCGAGGGATAGTTAAGCTATGAAAAGGTCTGAAGTTTTTTGACTTGTCTCTTTGGAGCAGGCCTTGCAAAAAGCCTGGGGCAAATGCATTACACTATTGCTACTGTCAGAACAGTAGAAATATTCAATAAACTGTAATTAAAGTAAAATATTTTCATTAAAATGCAGGGACTCCATAGAGATTTTTAAATGTTTTTTTTTAAGTGACTGTGGAGTGAACTTATTTTAGCTAAATAACATAAAAGAAAAGCCTTTTCAGTGAACAGCTATCTTTTTAGATTCAAGTATCTTCAATTTTTCAAGTAGTTTACTTTTTTAAAATGTATGCATGTGGAATGACAGTGGGAAGGAATTGAGTAATGGAATATTGTGGGCAGTATTCTAGCTGTGGTATTCTAGACTATATGGTAATCACTCCCTGTTCTCAGATTGCTTAGATTAGCAATCCACTTTCTTAATCTTTTTTTAAGGGAAATTGTACTCTGAGCATGAATCTGGCTGTATTCAGTGCCATTATTTTGACAGAGTATGGACATAAATGTGAGGAGACCCTGGACACCTGGAGGTAGGAACAAGATGGGACCCATCCAAAGCAGCGGATTTATTTCGGCTCTGGAAATCAGCATAGCATTGCTTTTGGGAACAGGTAGCAGTGCACAGGGCTTGTCTTGAGGAGTCATGGCAGTCCTCCAGTCTGTATTTAGATGTCTTTTTAGGTGTGGGCCCCTAAAACAACATCTGACTGACCGCTAGTTCCTCTTATGAATAGAAAACTCGCTAGTGGTGAAATTTGCTACTAAAGTGTTACGAACAGAAATGATGTTCTGTAATGAAGTCATTACTCTTTTAATGTTACTGTTGAAGCCAGGCATCTGGAACTAGAGTTTCAAGTGAACTGTGAATGCCAGGAACGCTGTTTCTCGTGCTTGCTGCATCAAATTGTGATATTGCTGTAGTACCAGACATTTGAACTCTGAAATGTATCAGCTTTAGCAAAGTGTAAAAGGGCTTATTTGTCTTGTTTGGAAGTGGTGACAAAGAGAGCTACACTGATTTCCTGCTGATCTTATGAATGTATATACAAAGTATGATTTTTCTTTTTTTAACACTGATTTGAAAATGGGAACTGTGGTGTAGCTTCAGACGACCTTGTTCAATGAAACTCCTTATTAGCCATCTGTGAGATTTAAATTGGGTTTAAATTAGGCATGTTTCTGTGCAGACTGCCCTTACATCTACTGATCTTTCTACGAGAAATACAATGGCAAAGATCTGTAATAATTCTGTCATCTCTTTATATGTATACAGAACAAAATAAATACTTTTAGGCCTTTTTGGTTACACCGGTATGAATCTTTCCCCTTGTTTTTCCAGCAAAGTAGTTACATTTAGGTATACATAAGTATGTTCCCCTGATTTTAGTAGTCCAATGTAAATTTTAATGGAGGCAATTTTATATTGGAATGGAATAAACTATCCTACTAGAGGGCAAAAAAATGTAATGGAAAGCTGATAAATTTAATTTTTAAAAATTTATTTATTTTTAATTCTGGATAAAGGAATCTATTTTTCACCAAGGTAATGGTAATGTAGATTGTGTATAGCCAAATAGGTGCAACACTGCACATGCTTGTTCCATGTGGCCTCTCACACTTAAGAACCTAGAAATTTCTACAGTGCAGTATGAAGAGAAAACAACAGTGTGTTGTACATAGGCTGTGGGGGTAGGGAGGAGGAAAAGACATTGAGGAGCTGTTACAGGAACTGCTTTTTCTACTGCCATGTAATTTTTGGGTAATGAAGGTGCTAGCTCTTGTTTTGTTACTCAGCTATGTGTTGACCTTTACAGCATTGCCCTCTATGTCTTCTTGGGTCACAGCAGCAGAAAAGGCACTTGGATTACTTGCCCTTTCGTTTGGGAACTCTGATTTCATGTGGGCTTCCTGTTCCTGTGAGATGATTGCTCTGAGCTGACTTCATACACAATCGATTACAGAAAAAACAAGTTGAAGCTGACCTTAATTTTATTGTGCTATTCAGTGCCTATTAAGTGTTTGTCAGGGGTTTTCTAGACAGTCTGTGAACTTTAAATACCTAAAATGCTTACATTCAGTACGGTGAATGGAGATTTAGCTAAAATATTGTTATTACCATGAACTGAATGCCTTTAATATTTACGTAATATATAGCACTTTTTGAAGTGCTGTACTAACGTGAATCAATTTTCAAAGCACCCCTGTACAGTGAGAAGCTTGAGAGTAGGTGAGAAACTTGGTGGCTAAATAAATCAGCAGGGCTGAGAATATCTCTACAAGGGAAAAAAAAATGCCTAAACAAGAATGTTCTAAATTAAAGACCAGTTTAATTTAATTTAACCTAATTTACTACCTCTAATTTCTGTTCACAGTAGGTGAATGTGCTTGGTCTTAAGGCTTTTGACCTTCCTAGTCAAAAAGGGACAGTAGTATGAAAGAAATAATTCCACATTTCTTTGCTTCCCTCCCTAAATTATGGTGACTGCCTTTCGCACAAATGTATTTCATGGGTTTGTGGTGCCCAGAGAGGGACGTTGGAATGTGTAAAGTTCATTTGTATGCAAAAGAAACCATAAAACATACTTGGTGTGATAGACATGGTGTAATCAGAGAAAAGTTTAGGGGTGAATATTCACAGAATCTGACAGTCAGATTCAAGTTTCCTGATCTGCATTCAGGAACAAGATCTCAGAACCTGGCATGAAGAAATTCTAAAACAGACTACTAAAAGATGACAATCTGAAAGGACAGATTATTTAAAATTTTGATCTCTTAATAGAGTGGTTATGTTCCTCAGAGCCAACTCTGTATCATAAATCAACACTTGGTGAGAGAGGGCAGCACCTCTGTCACTCACTCCATGTATCAACAAGGGGAAAACATAGTTTTCTTGTAAATTTATTAACTTGTAGATTACTATAGCATCTGTTAAAAGTCAGCCAACCCTTACCCCACCTTCAGTTGTTGCTAAACCCATGACTCTCATGAAGTGGGGTGAAAAATATAGGGGAAAAAAATTTGCTCTTTTAGTAGTATAAAGGAAAAATGTTCAGTTTCCAACTAGTCTGGTCCTAACTCTTCTTAAATTATACTCTTTATAAAATGAAAACTTCTTCCTAGAAATATAAAAAAAGTTATTGGACCTGCACTCTCTGCTAAGCAAAGTGTTAATGTCAGTTAACTCTACAGACAATTACATACTGGTATTTTTTGTTTAGATTTACTTGTGATCTCTTGGGCTGAGGGAAGCCACTATGTCATCTGTCAGGAAAAGATTTTTCCAACACATAATTTATTATATTTCTGAGGTTGTCTGTGGCTCTCACAGCCACTTCCTTCTTTGTTTCTAAAGGTGCACTGAAGTATGGCATTTTTTAGACTAAAAGGAAGTGTATCCATAGTTATTTCTGAACAGTTTTGCAAGGGGAAAAATTGCATAACCCACCTAATTTTGCAAATTTAAGAGCAAGCTTTAGCTTCATGAGAGCCATCAGAAGCTAAGACCTTATACAGAATGTCTAAATTGGGAAATCACATTCAGGGAAAGAAATATGTGCATCTGTGGCTGCATGTGTGTGGCTTTTCTTCTAGACCAGCTAATTTCACTCAGTGGGGTAATCAAAGCTGAGAAAGGGAGGTGGAAACTTTCTTTTAAAAGTAAGTCATTTGAAAGAAAAATAAAAAATCCAAAACAGTTTTTGGATGGAGTTAATGTTTCTGTCAAGGATTATCACATATTTGGACAACGTGGATTTGTATTGAAATTCATTTCTGTAGCTGGATAAAGTAATTGTATTAATTATTTGTGTTATGGGTTAGTAATCCGCCATTCTTCATGGAAATGGGAGAACACAGCAGCTGAGGGGGAAAAAAGCTGGAGGAGGAGGGAAATGTCTTCTAATCTGATGTAGAACTGGAGAAATGTTAAATGGTTTGGCTGCTTAGAGCAGAACAAATCTTAAATCTTAGAGCAGCAAAATACTGAAGGCTCTGAAACTGTAATTCTTGAAATTACAGTGCTGAAAGCCACTTTTTGCTATTAAAGTATTGAATGTTTTTGTGCATGAAAGCGTCACTTGTAATAGAAAAATGTTACTGAATACTATATTACTGCTGCTGGTGTAATTATCTTCCTTTAGATCATGTTTGTTTGGCTAGATGACTCTTAAAAAAAGAAAATCAGCCAATAAAGCATTATTCATATAAAGTAAATTATTTATAGGAATATTTATCTTGCAATACCCGAATTTTTACTTACACTTACAACTTTATACTGCGAGGTAAAGATCCCCCAGAAGCTTAATCATTTAGACTTTTCCTCCTGAACACTACTTTCTAGTGGCTGTTAAGTTGTTGTAACCTCACCTAGAAATCAGAACCAGGATGCTGATATTTACTTTAGTTGTTTAGACTAAAAAAAAGTTATTTTTCTGTAAGACAAGATCTCTTTTATTCTTAGAAGTTGACAGATTAAAGTGTTAATGGCAAAACAAATAGAATTGAATTTGCTTCATAATATCCACTTGGCAGTGAATATTGAAGTGCAAAAGATGATTTCTGTCATCTGACCGTACCCATGCTTCCAAAAGGGCTAAGTGGCTGCTTCAAAAATAAACCATGTCACTTTATTGAGGATATTGAAAAGTGGTGTTCTCTGTCTTTATGATTCTAGCTATTATGTTAGTTTTACTACTGCCAGCCCTGCAGAACATGTATAGTCTTGGGAGGCTGAACTGGTGCATACATCACTGAGAGAATGGCTAAGGAAATTCCAGCTGCCAAATTCTGCCTGCAAATTAAATGCAAAGGAGTTTTACCTTGTTTATATCACTGTTGAATATTCTGCGTTGCTTTTTAATTCCATATGAATCTGCTTTCTGCTCTAAAACTTCACTCTTGTTTTTATGTGTGGCTCAAGATAGTTATCCTGTACATTAATTTTGATTGTTACTGTTCTGGGCACAATAGATGTACTCCTGTGCATGTCTTTTTCAGATCTTAAATGTTTAGGATTGCATTATATAAAATGTCACTGCAGATGGAAGGAGCCCAGCAAACGTCTGCTGCTAAGTCATGGCACTATAAGCTTCCAAGGGGATGAGCTTGATTTGCAGATCTCTAGTTGATTTTTGTGGATCGAAGAGTTGCAGAGTGGTGACCTTATTTTGTGTATTAGAAAACCCAGAACCAAACAGTCATTTTCATATTTGTTTTTCCAAGAGGAAGCACACTTTCCTATCTGCATAAATGACATGTGATTAAGCAGCTGTAGCAGGTGAGGAAATATATGTCTGATTATGAATTCCTCTTTTTTTATGAATAGGAGCTATATTTATAGCCATCAGGATGTATGAAAACTTCCATCTCATAGCAAAAAACATGCGTGCCCTACGTGCAACATGAAGAGATTTGTCACAAGCAGGTAGCTGCACATTTGTAGTACATAGGTTGCTTGAGGCAGTCATTCTTTTACCCAGTTTCTGTCCCTGTTGGGCTTCAGCATGGGAAATCCTAATAGAAGAGCAAGAACAATGTAAGATGTGTAAGTCTGCTTTGAAAAAGAGACTCTTTTAGAACACAGATGTTCTGGGACTGGAATCCAGAGGATCCGTGGAAGAAATAGGGACAGAGAGAAATAATCTCTGAATAGTAATTCTGGGTAACAGCCTCACGGTCACTTTCCATCTTGTCGTTTGTTCTCCTCCCAAATTAAACATGAGCTTGATGAAAGGAATGAATGAAGTTTGAGTGATTCAGGATTAGTTTTGGGATCAGGGATGGGATTTCACTGTTCAAGTGAGAGGGTGGGAACTAAGCACCGGCTGGATTCTGCCCTGGTGCAGTCCTATGGACTTGTGCTGTTCTTCAAAATTAAGACTTCATCAGAAAGACCATAACAAAAATCTCCCAAAGTGGTGATAGGTTTTTGGTCAGAAGAGCTAAAAGCACATAGTTTTATGAAATAAGTTATAATGCAGTAAGAATTTCACTTTTATATGGGGAGCTTTTTGATGTATGATCTAATTAATCATAATAATCTCTGACTGTTTTATCTCTGTAATATAGAGCTTTGCACTATCTTCTTCACTATACCTGTAAATACCAATCTATACCTGTAATAATTCAAATATTATTACTGGTAAATGCATTGCTCTTTTAGAGTTGTTGCAAATTCTCTGCTGGAGTATTTCTGACTATATTCAAAGAATAGCTTATCCACTTAAGCAAGGTTTTTTTTGTATTAACACTAAATAGGCAAACTACTGAAATGCCCATGAAATATGTAAAATGAAAACTTTCATATTTAGAGCTAGACCTTTGAGAGTTTGTGAAAGTTTCAGGAGTGTTTTGGTGGATGTGCCAATATTTGACTACTCTTATTTTTCCTATAAAATCACTCTCCTTAAAGCCTGCTCCTAATGGAGTAATCTGTGTGTATATCAACACTCATGACCAACTTCCTTTGTCATCTTTCCAGTCACTGACATATGAGAATATATGCTTAGACCTGATCTGAATGGCAGGGATGAAAAGGGCTCTGCACTTAGAGGTCTGTTTGTATAGGAGTTGGTACATCACACCAATGAAGTTCTTTTCCCACAACTGGAAAAAAAAAAATATCCATGCTTATAATTTTCTAATAGGAAAAAACCCAGAAGCCTAAAAGTAAAAAGCCTAATTATAACTAATTGAAAATGTTTTCTGCAGAAGCTAGTGGCATTGATTTGCATAAGTTCTCATTAAGGTGAATAATATATTTTCTTCAATATCCACTAAACAAGCTTTAATCAGTTGAGCTTGAAAAACATCACCATGGAACCTCAGTTTAAAACTCATTACACAGCTTCTAAAATAAGTTCTGAAAAATTACAAAAATGAATCCAAGAGACATCAGCATCCTTCAGACAGTAAGAAGCCATGTAATAAATACCAAGAGGAAGGGTGAATTGTTGTTCCTGGCTTTAAGTTAATTCTGCAAAGACAAAGCATGCCCAGTGAGAAGGAAGCCTTGTGTCGCCAGCACAGTGGGGTGTTGTACTGGAATGAGGTATCTGCAAACTAGTTTTCCTGGTAGTTTCAAGAAAAAAACCACCAGAAACTGGCAGGTATGCTACAAGCTATAGTACCTACCACCTCTGCCTTATGTAGTAGGCACTGTACCACAGGTTGGGTTTTCTTTTTGTTTGCCTGTACTCTGTGTTTTTTTTTTTTCTTTCTTTTCTGAGTTAGTCCATTTGGTGATATGAGCTGTGTGAAATTCCATTTAGAATGACTGTTATCTTTTAGCAATCTTTTGGGTGCCAGGAAAGGTGGAGTGGCAGATCTCATAGTTTCTGCTGTTCTTGGCAATGCTTTCCTGCCTGTATTTGAGGTCTTAAAGACATGAGTACTTAAAAAAAATTTACAAATTATTAATAATTGGTTTATTAATTTTTAATTATTGCTGACAGGTGCACTGGATTCCTTCCTTGGCTTTTAGTGAGCAGTCATGCTTTTGTACGCTTTTCCATTGCAGGAGCCAAATGTAAAGCTTCAGATGTTAGTACTGTATCAACTTTCTAAAGCAGCAATTCCAAAATTGCAGTGTATGTATATACACACTTGAATAGTTTATGACTGTTCAAAGTAGTGGTTGGCCAGGCTGGAAATGGAACTGTCAGAGCTGTTACCTAGCAACCTTTATTGAGGTACTTGGTCAAAGAAAAAATTGTCCAGATTTGGGCCCTATTCTAGAACATTTTGCTTGCTACTTTATTTGCTTTGATGTTTACAATGTACAATACAGAGACGAGGCCATAAATTCCAGGCTGGATCAGGATGGTTACTATTAGTGAGCTCTAAAAACTTTGTTCCTTTATCAGTTTAACTCTTACTTTCTTTGAGAGAGACCTATAGTAAAAGAAAGTGCCACCAGCAAGAAAATAGAGAAGTATAACTTTTGTGTTACGTCTGCTCGGAAGTTTTACTCATTTTCCCCTGCTTGTCATTAGGCAGAGAATTTTTTCCTTGTGAATTTGTCTTACTTGAGAGAAAGAGCTCAGCTATACAGGTAGAAGAAGTGTTCAGTGATGTTTTCTTGTATTATGGAAGCCTTAGTTTAAAAAAAAAAAAGTTTGAATCTTCTGAATGAAAATATAATTTATTATTACTTTTGTGAATTGAGACACTGCTTACTTAGTTGCAGGGTGTCCTTAAGAATACTGACAAATGCCAGTTATTTCTGAATTTTCAAATCATTGTTTGTTTCTAGTGTCCAGACATCATGGTGGTAATCCTGATTATACGAGTTAGTTGTTGAAGTTTCTTTTTGTAACCCTGGAGAATAAAGGAAAAAAGGAGGGGGTGTGTAATTTACTTATTTATTAATTTTATAAATTTATTTTACAGTATGGTGACCCGAAGTACCTGCTTTATTTCCTGGTAATTGTCAAATTTCTTATTTTATTATATTGGACAATTTTTTTTTTAAACTTTCTTTTGGCTTTGTAACAGCTTTGAGATTACCTTATTAATTAAACTGTACCCAGCATGTTGCATGACTCATCTGGAGAGTAAAATACACATAAAATTATCTCCAGATAAACTCATTTTTGATGCTATTTTCCCTGGTACTTTACATCTTGTTTAAAGCCTTGTATCCCAAGGCTGACTGGTATATTCAGATTCAGCTGAACAGTTGCTTTAAATACTATGGGAGGTCTATAAGTGATGGGTGGCCCAGAACCTGGTTACCATTCTATTCAAATAAACACACAAAGAAAGTATGTGCAGGACCTTTAACTCTTACAGGAGCTTGGCTGTGTGCCATAATTCTGACTTAATGGAATGGCTGATTTCAAGGTTGCCTGGGGCCACAACCACAAAAAAGCACATATATCTCTGAGGTCACTGAAACCAATTTTATTATTTTCATAGCTATTAGAAATAAGTCACCTGGCTTGATTTATACATAAAATTGGAGAATATCAGCCCACAGAGTGACCTTTAATTTAAAACTTTCATCTGTTTTGTTGGCCTGTAACACTGGCCTGTAATATTAAAATAACATGAGCTTGTGTCTCTTGAAATACTATTTTGTCTTCCTCAGTAGTTGATGGTAAGTTTGGGATTCAACTTCAACACCTTCATGTCAGCACTTCATAGTCAGCACTGTTGCAGTTCCCAGGTGACTCCAGTTTCCAGGGGTGTGACTTCTAACTCCCAGTGAGTTTTAAAATGTGATGGTGAGTTTTTGGGTTTCCTGTGGGCTCCCAGTGCCTCTCATGAGCCAGAGCTGCTTCTGTTCCACAATGATTTTTACAGGGTTTTATCCCAGAATCTTCAAATTGAAAACGAACTAGAGGGGTGATGAAGCTGATTAGAGTGAGGTAGATGTGGCCGATTATGTACATCTGGGTAAATCTTTTCTATAATAGTTGGATAGCAATGTCTTACTTTTCCAGTATTTCTTCAGATGTCATTAAAAGAGCATGGCAGTCTACACTGAAATCTTTATATCCCTTCCGTAGTACATTATCTTGGTGGATGGGATGTGTGGGTTAGATAGCTATGTCATTTATTAGCTATATGTCATAATTTACTTCTCAGCATCTTTCTATGTACCACAATGTCTTAGGAACCTGGAAAATTTATGATGCATACACAGTATTGTATTATTCCAAACAAGCAATTTCCTGTGGTGAGAAATAAATCTTCAGTTCTTGCCTACTTTGTAGCAAGATCACTGTAGAGCTCTAGAAAAAAAAAAAAAAGCATCATAGAGGAGAAACTGCTCATGCCTTATGTTACTCCAGGTTGTTTTTATTGTGCAGAAATAAATATATCCTGCTATTTTATATGCTCCGGCAAACTGTAATTTTCTTCATTAAACTTTCAGTGGCTTGTAATACCATGAGAGACAACAAAGTGGGAGCCTGAACTCTGAAAAAGTAACCTGCCCCAGCTTTGTAGGTAATCGGTGTGTGCTGTAGTTTATGTAAAGATTCAAATGGAGTGCTGCTCTTTGGGAAACAAACAAAACAACAACAACAACAACAACGAATAAACAAAAATAACCCAAAGCAAAAGCAAAGGGGGCATTACAGTGCCATTTCTTAAATGGTATACATAAAACACATGTAGATCCCTAGTAGAAAACAGACTTGATTCAAATTCAGGCAAGTTGAAGCTTCACTCCAAGGTAAAAATTCTGTGTTTCATCTGTTCTTATGTGAGAAGCTGAGATATTTGAAGAGAATACACTTGCCTTATTGACAAATGCAACAACACACTATGCCCTGTTTTTCCTTTTTGAGGTCTGAAAGTGCTGGCTGACCTCTCCAGGCAATCTGATCTTGGGGTCACCTTCATTGCACTGAGTTCAATGTATGTCTCTTAATCTACCCATTATTTGTTTTCCTCTATGTTTGAGGTTCTGTTTTTTTTTTTCTATTGTGATCTCAACAATATGCAAAATTATCATTGTCCATTAGCAGTGCTTGAATTTTGA
The DNA here is from genome assembly GCA_038090715.1 of Florisuga fusca. Lineage (NCBI taxonomy): Eukaryota > Metazoa > Chordata > Aves > Apodiformes > Trochilidae > Florisuga > Florisuga fusca. The sequence continues at coordinate 5,343,550 of JAAWXA010000042.1, forward strand.
GACACAACTTAGAATTTCTGTCTTAATAAAATACTCCACATGAATCATTTCCACACAAACCATTTCTGGTTTTGTTGTAGACTACTGACAGAAGCAAGCTGTTCACTTTTTAAAGCTTTCATAAAGCTTTGTGTTCAATCAGCTTTCCTTTATAGAGCTCTTCAGGCAGAACTTATGGCTGCTGTCTAAAGGGCAGAGTTATGAAATACTGTATCTTTTTTGGCACTTGAGTTTCTCAGATGCAAGGAGAAATGCAGTCCTCTGTTGTGCTGCTGTCAAGGATGACTGAACTTAAATATTACAGTAGGGAAGTTAAGCCTAGCAGTAAATATTGTTTTTTTTTTCTTCCAGTAGATCTTCAGACCTCCATTTTTTAGAAGGATACTTCTTAGGAGAGTTGAAACTGCTGCAAAAATATAGAATAAATGAAATAGCAAGCAAATCACTCATGCAGAAAAGTGCAAGTGGTTGACTAGTGTAGAACAGGAGAGAGTTGGACATCTGGCATTGTTTTAGTTCGACACTAGCTGCTTTTTTTAGTTGTATCTTGGCTCAATTAGCTGTAATTATATTGTCAGGAAGGTTGATCAGGTACTTCATTCTGGTACTGGCTTTGGTTTACCTGGACTGTCATCTGAAATACTTTTTAATTCCTGCCTGCCTCCCAACAGCTGCTCTAAAACATAGAAAGGAATCGTCTCTGGTTGTTTTGTTTTTATGCTTGGAAATCTAAAGTCTATTGAAAGGCTATAAAAACTTATGCCAATTGAATTTGATTATAAAACTCTTATTGGTTTCACTGACATAAACTGGAGGTTATTCCAATACTAATGTGGATTAACCCCAGTGCAGAAGAAACCTGAATGTTATCCTCTGTTTTCTGATAACATAATTCAACTAATTTTTAATTTCCTGGCTTTTTAGCTAGGTCTTTTGACATCATCCTGTAAAATCCTTGAGAGCATACTTCATATAGATGTGCATATGACTGGCAGCTATAACGCCCATATTTTCTTTCACAAAATAGATGATTAGTCCTTTTGATGTCACTCCCAAACTCTTGCCTACTATCTGGGTTCTCTTAACCAAGGAATTCAGGGAAAATGAAATTAATTTTGAACATTGCTGTGATTTCCATTTCTAGTGTTTCACAATTGCTATGGCATGCCACAACATTTGGTTTTCCCTAGTAGACCCCTGCATCTGGATAAGCTATTAAGGAACAAAGGTGAAACAAATCAGTTAAACTCACTTGAACCTTTTTCGGTTGTATCAGTGTCAGGTGCCAGTGGGTGCCAGTCTGCTCTATTAAAGCACATTTCTAAAGAGCATCCCACAGTGTTTCTGTTAAGAAATTGAAGAGCTGGAAAGAGCATAGTTCTTTCATGTAGGACTATGTAGGACAGTATTCACTAAAAGAAGTCATTGCACATCTTTGTGGGACTAAATATTGGTCTTAATTATCTGGATTGTTTTACTTTTTGATAGAACTCATTTAAAAAAAAAATATTTTGACATAAGTCCGTAACAAGTTCCATTTTTTGTTTGTTTCTATTAAATAAAACCCAAAACACTTCCAGGAATTTGTCTGACACGTATGTGTCAAGGCCTAAGGATAAAGTCTACCTCTGACTGTCACAAATGCTTTCTAGCCATATTTTAGCCCTTCAATATATTATGTAGGAGTTTTGCTTAAAAGGAATCTGAGAAGGAAAAGTGATGCAATATTTTTTTAAAATATTCTGAAAAGATAATTTAAATATTTTGGTTGATTCCAGTGGTGAGAAGTGTAAGCCTTGAGTTTAATCTCAAGTATACGTTAGCATTTCTGGCTGCTTCTTCCATCAAGTTAACCTCTTTTTTTTGTATGTTTTCTGAGCTTCCTCTTTTTCTTTCTCAGAAGGTTTCACTGAAATGGCACTACATCATCTTTGATTCATGGTTGTGTAGCTGGACTTTGAAGCTGACTCAGAATAAATTTATTTTTCAGATTCTCTTAGAGAATTCAAATTTTTTCTTCATATTTACCATCTGACTATAAATAGGGCTATAACCACATTCACCTGTGACTGCAAATCAGAAGTTGGTAAACTAGAGTAGGAAGACAGGGTTAATTTTGAAGACCAGTTGCATCTGTTTGATTCCTTAGACCAAACTCATTTCAGGAAAGAAATATTTTAAGCATTCTATTTTCACTTACTCCTTTATTTGGAATTTACTGTCTAAAAACGATGCCTTTTGTAGTGTGCTAAGTTAATATATTTGTGGGTGTTCTTTCCTGTATATAATTGGCAACTTTTGAGGGCAGTTATACTAAAAATAGACATAGGGCAAGAAAAAGAGATCCAAGAGTTAGCGTTTTGCCATACAAAATAGTCTTGTAAGACCTCAGCTTAAATATTTGTAAGATGTCAATATGTGCGTAACATAAATGGAAAATGCTCTTTCTGTAAAATATTTAAAAAAACAAAACAAACCAAAACCACCCCACAAAGCAGCTACCATGGTATCTTTGGGCAGGAAAAGTGATGAGACACGTACAATTGGTATGTGTCAAAACACTGGTTTTATGAATTTATGCATCTTATGGGGGGGCTGAAGGGGGAGAGAAGAGGTGACTTTGGAGAGAGGAGAATTCTGGATGGAGAAAAATTCCATACCTAATAGTAGTGTGGTGGGATTTGTGCTTGGCTGTGCTTTGGATAATCAACAACAGAGTGGGTCTCACTGCTCTCTGAATCACTTGGCCTCAGTGGATATACATATACCAAACTGTTTTCACTAAACAGATCTTAAATAACAGCTTTCAGCTAAAACAGTAAAACTTAAGTTTAGACCAGACCTTGTTTAATGAAAGTGGTTTGGGGTTATTTTTTTTGGTGTTTAAATAAAAAGGCTTGAAGAAAGGAACATACACAAAATAACATGATGCTTTTCTTTATCCTCTACTACCCTCCTCACTCCGAGACTTAAAAAGCTCATAGAGATGTCATGTTGTAGTTCAGAATTTTCTCCATTACTCATTATTTCTATATTTGCATGTGTACGTGTTCCTGAGTATTCTCTTCAGTGCTTTACTAAAAATAAGTCAGTGCCATCTAAATATTTTTTCAGACTTTAGAGTGCATAAAAGGCATATGTTTAGGGATAATTATGTACAATTTCCTTGAACTTTCTGAAACTGCTGTGTCAAAAAATAGATTCAATGGAAAAAAAATGTAATTTTTCGAGAACTGAATTACTGAGCTTTTTTTCCTGAATATAGTCTGCCACATGCTGAAAAGAACAGAGAAGTGGATGGTCAGGGACTGATGTATGATGCATAAACTCTGTTGTGTGGTTGTCCAGCAGATGTGCCCTCATTTTCAGATAATGTCTTAAAATATGTCCTTCTGTGTATTGAGAAGGTGGCTTGTCAAAAGAAGTAGTTTAATACTAATTCTCTTAGTCTGGTGAAGAAAACACATCTACTTCAGTGGCTGTTCTCAGGCCCTAAAATGTCCGTCCTTGTACTGTTAGGAGTAGCTGTTTGGTAGAATAGCAAAAATTATTTGTTTCATTTTTTCAGAGGAAGGTGGGGAAGAGAAGTAGTTTAGTGCTATATTCTACTGCAGAACAGTAAAATCTAATAAGGCCTGCTGGGCCCTCTTTTATCATCTAAAATAGATTTGAAAAGGGCAGCAGAAGAGTTCCAACTATGAATTCTGACCATGCTTCAGAAGATGGTAGTACACACACACACACTTGTATATATACACAAACACAATAAACAAATTGTGACATTGCCAGGCAGGAGTTTGGCACTGAAGAGTATTTTAAAGAATGACTTTGAATGTGTATTTGAAAGAATATTTTATCAGGTAAATATGAACCATCTCATATTCTCATAACAGGAACAGTTACCAATTTTGTGTGTATGGTGTAGTCGGGAGAGAGGTTAGCTTATGACAGAGCTGGGAGAAAGCAGAAAGCATTTTCTGGTTTAGGAATGTATTTTTTAAAATCCCCCTGCCCCCCAAAACTACTGTACATGCTGTGGTAAAGAAACTCGGGGCAGACACAAAGATAGGAGCCCTTTTTCTTCCTCTGTTTTTATCTGCTGCCTCCTGAGTTGGTATCTCATTGTCCAGCTTTAGAAAATATTAATCACTTCTCTCACTTTCCTCCAGCATGCATTTTGTACCTGTGCATGAATAATGAAGTATGTCAGGCTGTTGATATTAATTAGGGTTTCAAATTTCACATAGTCCATCTTCTGTGGACTTGTTATGTCAGGCTGAAGCTTAAACTGAGCAGGAGTGAGGTGCTCTTAGGGTTAGCATTAATAGAAGTGAAAAGGCTTATGCTATGGAGAAAGATATAGTTCAAAGCCTTTATAATTAGCTTTTGAAATATTTGTGTTTCAGGTGGAAAAGATTTCTCAGGCTATCTCAACCTTCTTGTAACCAAAATGTTTGTTCATTTAAAGTTTTCAAAGCTCTCTTAGTCAAGAAGAAAATCAATATATGTAGCATACTTCTGTGGTTAGGGCAGTTGCCCACCAGCATTCAGTGCTACATGGAGCTATTACCACCAATCTCTTCTGAGTAACACTGTGTGTCTTCAGATAACCTGTAGATAGCATGGAAAGTCGATTCAGCTGCTGTGTATTTAGGAGATGAGCAACTGTTGGAGTACCTCAAGTGGGCTCTGGCTGTGTTTTCAGCCTTGTTGTCTGTACAAGCAACATATAATCTTGGAAGCATCCTTGGGATGACTTGTTAAGATCCACTGTAAAAATACTCTAGGGTGCTTTCCCATAGTTATTTATGAAAAGGGCGTAGATGAAAAATACTTGTAAATGATCTTGAGGAAAAACAACAAAGAAACCTCCAAGCAGAGACTTCCCAGTCTATCACAGCCTATCTATTTTATGTGGGAGAAGGCTGGTCAATGGCTTCCTGTGTGCACATGTGGGAGTTCTCCTTTTTCTTTAAAATATGTTCCTCTACTTCAAATGCTGATGTTCACTTTCAGCATATGGGGACCATTAGCAATATTGAAGCTGGACATACATACGGCTTAACGCGTTAAATCACTTTAGAATGTCGCATCTGTTTTTTTACCCCGGTGTTAACACCTGGATCAGTTTAGCACTAGCGCAGAAGTTTAGGATGTATATAGCTGTTAATTTTTAAAACATCTGGGATTTTTTGTGTGTGTGTATACATGTGTATGTGCATGTGTGAACTGCTGGATTTCTGGCACTGAGTTTGCTGAAAAAAACCCACCTTTACTGAATTGTGCTTAAGGTGTGTGTACTGATGTAGGTAAATAAGTGGTTTAAGGATGCTTTTGAGTGGATTAAAAATTTTGATTTTGCCTTTACAATTTTTGTCTTCAGACTTCCATTTTTGAAGAACCGATAGCTTTTCCACCCCCCCTCAAACCCATCAACTGAATAAGATATCCCACTCTCCTGGGATGTGTGAAATAGGCAGGTATTAAAAATGTAAGAAAGCAAGTTCCCTGGCTGAGTCTGCAAACCTTATCTAAGGCTGCTTGAAAGTAAAAATGTCAGTTCTGTTGGAGTTTTGAAAAATTACTTTCCCTGGTGACCTGCTGCCTTTTAACAAGAGCAGAATTTGTGGCTCTGTTTAAGAGTGATGAGTGCAATTGGAGAGTTTTTCTTGTTATGCCCGTTAGCAAGATTGGACTAATCTGAGGGATGTAACCTGAAGGTAAACTGTGAGTGAAGGAGAAGACAAGGCTAATAAGGCATTTTGTAGTTTCCTTTATCCCAGGGTCTTTCCTGGAGCGAACAATTAATATAATTTTCTATCAGCTAAGAGCCCGGGTGGCTGCCAGCATGAGAGACTTTACAAAGGACACATCCGTGCTTCCTGCCAGGCCGTGAAGAGGGAATGCTTTCAAAATTGCTGTGGAAATAGGCAACTAAGCATCAATACTGCAGCAGAGTTAACAGCTTGTTAATTCAGTAATTGGAGAAAACCAGAGCCTTGCCCCAGCCAGGAGAGGGGGAAAGCAACTGCAAACATTGAGCACTTACTTCCCTGGTGCTGAGGCTGTGCCCAGATGTGGGCCTCTGGCCCATCTCAGGGAGGTCCATGGAGAGAGAGGGAAGAGCTGTGCCAGGATGGAGACCAATCCTACTGATGTGTTCCTGGGGCAGAGGCTGGTATTCCTGGAGGCTCATGGGGGACAAAAGGCTGGGGGGAGTAAACCTAGTAAACTTCAGGGTCCTGACTTAAGCAATTTAACACCAACTATTTTTATTCTTTTGTTAGATACAAACCTTTCACCAAGCTATACATCTAATGGCTAACTCTAGCCGGTCATGTTAGACAGCCAGGCTGGGGATGCAGATGGGCACAGCCCCAGCTGGGAAGGCTCTGTTTCTGTCTGACCTACTGTAATGGTGTCCAGGTTGTTGTCCTTAGTGTTACTGAGACAGAGCCCACTACTGAGGGCAAAATTACAGCTGCTCGGCTCCAGTATCTCAGATGCTTGTATTCCTGCATCCTTCTGTGCAGTCAAGTCTAACGTTGGCCAGGTGTGTCTTTACTGTATTTTATAATGTGAAACAGGGTGGTTGTTGAATGTTTGCAAGGAGCCTATGTGTGACTTGCTTCTTTGCTTTAGAACATCTGGATTTTCTCTTGTATTAGACTTTCCAAATATCTCAAAGCATTATCCAGATAGTTTCTTTTTTTACCTTCAAGTATTTAGCAAAAAACAACCCTAGGGAAAGAATTTTAACTTATTTCAAATGTTGAGTCAGAGAATTTAACGTTTTACTTGACTGGACCACTGAGTAAGCTGGAATTAGCAGCTTCTCTTAATGTTATGGGTGTGAGAAACTAGGAGTATTTCAAGATTTTTCCAATCAATTCAGTACCCAAATGTAGAGTGATCAATGCAGTACCTTCAAGACTTCCTGACAATTTTGTTTTGTTTTGTTTTTTGTTTTTGTTAGATTTTTTTCTCAGTGGTTTGGTGTGATTTTGTAGTTCTTTACTTTAAATTTTTAATATGAAGAGAACTGAACAAGAAAGGATCCAGGTTGCATCAAGCTTGTTGTTAAGGCTATGAATAAAATTTGCCTGAATTAATGCATTCAGAATGTACAATAGGTTTTTTTATGAACTGGAGAAAAGCAGTTTACTTTTGGTGGGTAGTAGTCCAACATGAGTATGTGCTGCATGAAAAAGATCAACTTAGGGGGAGCGGGCTGGTCTCTGTGCTTAACAAGTGTAGCAATAAAGTGTGGGGCTGTTTTCATGTGTATGGGTAACTGCAGTTCCTTTTATTTATTTTAAAGTGGTTGCAGGGCTTCAAGTTTTGGAAATGGCCACATTGGCAAAAAAGATAATATAAACTACCATTTCCAGGGAACAACCTCTGCACCACCTGGGCTCTTTGTAGCAGGATGCTGTGCCTCAGCAGAGGGCAGCTGTGCTGGCAGTATTACTGCCACTGATCTTCATAATAATTCCCCAAGAACAAACACTTCTGCAGTTCAAGGTTTCAACTCTAATTCCTGACATCTGATAGCCATTCTTAGTTATGCTTACTGTTTGGGAGTCAGTAGTCTAACAAATCGTTTTTTTCAGATAAAGGACTTTCTAGCCTAACACGTGCTTTATTCTTGCTAGTTTTCTTCTGGTGAGCCTGAGAGTGATACTACAAACTGAAATCACAAACAGCGTACTTAGGTTTCAGGAAAGGACTACCCCCAAGGACAAGATAAATAATGTGAAAACAAAGATCTTGTTTTCTTCTAATGCTTTTTTGTGACAGGACTAAAATGAGAAAAATGTGCGTGGGGTTGGGAAAACAAATATAAGCAACCTGATCCACTGCAAAAATGAAGTTTTCAAGTGTTCTAGAAAGCATCATCAGATCTTTAAAGGATTTAATATGACCTCCCCATAACCTCCATATGTGCAGAGACAAAAGGACATGCCAAAAGGAAACATGTCTGGAAGCATTACAGCAATGAGCTGTGGACAATGGAAATGCTGAGCTGTGTGGTATTTGGAGTATTTGCATGGAGATGCTGTGGCATATCAGTGTTTGACCATTTTTCTTTACAGAATAAGACAACATTCCTGAAACTAATACCATAAAAAAAAAGGGGGGGGGGGGGAGTTAGATACTGATTCCAAGGGTCTGGGTTTTTTTGAGCGAGAATGTGAGGGGGATCTTGGAGTATGAATTAGAGTAGTATGTTTCAAAGGCTGGCCCAAGTTTCACACCAATTTTGTTTCTTCCTCATCTGAATTGAAAAATTCTTAATTATGGGAAGATACTTATTAAAAAGGCAAAAAGAGGGAATGAATAAAGAATTAGATGTAAATCTAATTCTTGTTTAATATTTTTAACAGAAAAGTCTTGAGTTTGCTGGAGTTCATGTTAGTTACCATGCTAAAATAAAAGCTAAATGTCTTAAGCTCAGTAGTAACTACACTGCATCTTTAAAGGAGTGCTTAAATACAACTTTGGTTATGAAGGCAAGTAACTAATTAAATTCTAGTCATCTTTTTGAGCTAAACAGGTCTAGCACATTCTCACACAGCATAGATTTAAAATGCAAATTATTTTATTTGTACAAACATTATGGGGGACAGATTTTTACAATACTGAATTTGACATGGAGATTGCTAATGGTTGGCACTAGGCCTTGCCAGGGTGGCTGCAGCTGAAAGCTGCAGCATTTTTTTTTTTTTTCTGATCAAGATGACACAGACTTGAATTCATAAGGTTGTACAACCTAAAAATGCTTTTTCCTTACTTGTAAGTATAAGAAATTTAAAGAAAAGGTGTATTTTAATCTGTAAAATATTCTGCTGTCTGCCTCAAGCAAGGTATTAGCCAAAAACATTGTCAAAGTATGTATGAGACAGTTGTGGGAGTGCCCCATACAACACTGGAGATTTGCATGCTTACTGACTTCTGGATTTATTGTTCACCCATGGCAATGAGATTCATTCTAACATCTAAATTAAAATTTCAATATAAAAGGCCAGTTGAGGTTTTAGTTGTGAATTACTGGAGGATCCGTTGTTCCAACAGTAATGCTTAAGTTTTCAGATTTCTTTTACATTTTAATTATAGCTCATCAAATCTGAACTGATTACTTCTAGGTTAGACTCAGAAAAATGTCACTGAAGGGTGTTTTAATTTAATGGAAGCAGCATAACATCTGTTTCTAATGTTTTAAAAGCCAATTTATATGGAAATCTTGCTTTATTGAGAAGTCAATAGATACGTAGTTTTCTAACACCTCTTTGTAAAAATTCAAAACTTGAATTAAAGCAGCGCCAAAGCAATGCTTTTTTTTCTTGTGGTAGTAGTGTGATTGCATTTTCACAGCCTTTCATTTGCACCATTTTTTTTTATTTTTTTTTCTGATGAAGTTTTTTATTTGTCTTTTTTAGTCGAGCCATCAAGACAAACCAGGACCTTTTGCCCGAGACGCCATGGACCCATATCTTCTACAATGACTTTTGGGGGACACTGCTCACTCACAGTGGGAGCCACAAGTCATACAGACCCCTCTGCACGCTCTCCTTCCGCATCAATCACGCCATCGGAGGAATGGACCCCTGGGGCTACCACCTTGTGAATGTTCTGTTACATGCTGCAGTCACAGGCCTTTTCACAAACTTTTCCAGGATCCTGTTCGGGGATGGGTACTGGACCTTGATAGCTGGCCTGCTGTTTGCATCTCATCCCATCCACACAGAAGCCGTAGCAGGGATCGTAGGGAGGGCAGACATTGGAGCCTGCCTCTTCTTTCTGCTTTCCCTGATGTGTTATGTGAAGCACTGCTCTTCCAGAGGTTCCTCACCCATTACTTGGGGCTGGATCTTGGGGGCAGGGCTGTGTGGAGGATGCAGCATGCTGTGGAAGGAGCAAGGAGTGACAGTTCTTGCAGTTTCAGCAGTGTACGATATCTTTGTATTTCATCGACTGAAACTGCACCAGATCGTTCCCGCTTTGTGCAAGGTGAGTCTCCTTTTCTTTCCCCAAAGCTGTTTGTAAGGCACAACCAATCGCTGTTAAACAGCTGCTAAATGAATTTTTAAGTACACAATAATTCTTAGTAGTTTGGTCAGCTCCCCAAAATAAGCACATATGGCTAATGCTGAAAGAACATTTAAAGCAGTTGGTATGGGGTTTTTACATTTTGTTTAAACAATGTGTTATTATCCATTGCTGTTACTTGACACTGGGGATATATTTTTTCAATTACTTTTCTTGCTTCCAGCAGTTCCCTCCTCATTCTGTTTACCATTGAGCACTGGAATTCTGCCTGCCTTTTGCAAAGAATTCATTCATGCTCTTATCCTCTTGTATCTTGCAAACTCAGCCTAAGTTTGGTCTGGTGTGCAAGTTCAAAAAGTGATACCTGTCTGCAGGCTCTCTGAGGCAAGGTAGAGCTCTTACTATTCTAGTTTAGCAGGAATGCATAGAACGTGGAGACAGGGCATGTATTTTTTTCTCCCCCTAGTAGAAGCTATGACTTAAACATTTTTTCTGTAACAAATTAAGTGTTTCTCACTTTTTAACTTCTCACCCAAGAACAAACAAGTAAAATAACAAACCCACCAAAACCCTGTAACTTCCCTCTTCCAAACTCACATGTATTTTAGTGGTACCCAGAAACCCCAGCCAGAATCAAGACTCATTAACATCAGTTGCTGTACAAATGAATAAGCTGAGTATATGTAATTTTATTTTCAGTGAAATGGCTTTCAGAAAAATGTTGACCTAACAAGAGGAAAATGTTTCATAGGGACATGTGTTGTCACATTTTTCAGTGAGACATAACCAAGAAAAGCAATAAAACAAAACAATATTTGCAATCTAGCTGAAATAATGTGATTTTAAAATTTTGTTCTCACTTGAAAAAAAAAAAAAATGCAGATAGAGTGATGACTGCTACTTGTATTGAATATGTATGTAGAGTCGAGAAAACAGGTATTCTCTGGTAGTTCATTCTTAAACTGCTGTGACATATTGACTGAGTTACCACGCTAATTTCTGACAAAACTGAAAAGGAAAGAATAATTTCTTCCTACTTTAATTCATGTGTATTGGGGTATTTAAGGTCTCTGAATGTCAGTCTGTCAGCAGTAGCCAAATACTCTATATTACATTGTGCATCTAATGCTGTGCTTCCACATCCTAACTCTTTGAACACAGGGCCTGTCTTGCTAGGTGTGGAGCTCTGCATTTGGACACCTGGCTTCTCTGTGTTTTTTTCACCTTACATGAGACTTGTCTCAGACAGCAAACTAGTGCCAGTGTCAGTGCCTCATTTATTTTTCTATTTGTAATGACAGAAATTATAATCCTGTGCTTTGTAGATTACAAACCTTTATAGAGACTGGATTTTAGATGGAGGAAATTTTATGGCAGGGAATGACAGTGAACAAAAATATGAACGTTTTGCTTCATCTATCAGAAAAGCATTTCCTAATGTGCTAAATTACTGGGCTATATTTTCCTTGTACATCTGTTTAGGCTGAGCTATGCTGACTGAGTTTACCTCAATACTAGTAGAGAAGCCTCTATTCGGTCATTTACTGTGATGAGATCATCAGCTGGGAGCTTCAGTTATAAAATATCTTCAGTAAGGCTTCTTTTTTACTTAATTTTTAATGAAACTCATTGAAATTAATTATTTTTTTTAGGAATGTATCATCCTGCAGGGCTTGGGATGCCAGGAATATGGCCTAGCCTGCCATGAGAAGTTTCCCTTTGAGTATTTGTCTGTATACTCTTTTGTTTTACATGGCCTCTATGCAGTTGTCTATTCCTAAGCAGTCTATGGGAAGCAGGAGTGAAAAACTAGCCTTTTGTAAACTTAATCACTGTAAATTAAAAATAAATAAAGGCAGGTGTCTCAAAAGAAGAACAAAGTTAGCACACTAGAAGCAAATTAAAACAAATGCTTCAGTTTAATGAAGGGCTTCACACTGCATGATAAAAAAAATTTAAGGCAGTAAACTCATTATGATTTACATTAAAAGGATGCTGAAAATAGCTATTTTAGTCTACTGCCTTCTTCGAGTAAGTGTTTTCTGAATCTCTTTACCACTGTGTTTCTATTTCCTTTGGTCTTTGGGGTTTTACCCTTCCACATGGTAAAATTCCTGTATTCCTGTATAGGGAATGCTCAAGTTTGTGAGACTGTCTCTGGCCCACTCCATCAAAAAACTAGAAATAGTTTTTGGAGGATGCTTTTTAGTAAGTATCAATGGATCATTTGAGAATGGCCAGTGCACTTGGAGTGCAGAAATGCAGATTTTGATTGTAGCATGTCTCACAAGTCCTGACCATGGAGACAATCTAGATGCTGTCCTGTTGATGTGAAATTACTTTTAACATTTATTTTCAAATAATTTCAAGATTATCATGCTGTAAGATTGGCATTTGGAATTGATAACCTTGGCTCTTCTAAAATCATTAGTAAGAACAGACCTAAGTTTTCTTACTAAAAGCTTTGGTTTTAGTTTGGTTCTGTTTGTGTGTTGTTTGGCTATTTTAAGTTTTGAACTTAAAATAATCAAAATAAAAATTGAAAGTATGTAACCAACAGATTAGTTCTTGCATTATGAGCAACTAAAGCACAGCACAGACTCAAAAATGAAGAAAACTTTCAACTCTGCATCTCTTCAGGATCATTTGGGTGTTGCCCTTCTCGTGCTTCTGCTTGGCCTTAAATAAAATGTGTTCCAACGAAGAGCTGACAAATTCTTTCTCGTAGAATAAACTGTAAAATCTCCTTAAGCAAACAAAATCAACTTTTGGATTAAGGGATTTGTTTATTTTTTGTTTAATGTTCTTGCCTACACTTTTTCTTGCTTGAAAAGACATTCCTGCATTGCAAATTGCATGAGACCAAGGTAGCCATCTACAGATGTGGGTCATCTTGTGTTATCCAACTGGTGTAAACATTTTAAAACCTGGAGTACAGTTTAAACCCAAACAAAAAACCTCAAAACAAACAAAACTCCATCTCATCGGAGGACTCTATTAAAATATCTGGACAATTAGAAAGAATTGTGTCCACTTACCTGTTCTGGAATTTGTGCTGTTCCTTCTCCCTGTGTAAACAGTGAGAGAGGGAACTGGAGGAGAAGGGGAAATTAAAAGATATTAAAAAGGGAAGCACAGGCAAAAGTTATAGTCTTTTGGAATGCATTGGAGAGGAGAGGCATAGAATGGCACCAAGCAAGAGAGGAAAATCTACGAGATTGCAAGCTTAAATCTGAGCTAAATAAATAAGTAGTAATTATATGAAACGATGCAGAATAAACAGCATGCCACTGTAGTTTTGTAATGGAATGGTAGAAAGGAGATACCCCTTTCAGTTTCCCTAACCTTAAGACCTCCCCTGTCCAGCTGAGCTGACAACTGCTTGGTAGGCTGTACTGCAAACTGTTAACTGAGAGGAAATGCATGTGGTAAAAGATCATCCTGAAATCCCACTGCCTTCCCTGTCCCTGCCTTGCTCCCCCTCCCTCTCTGTTCTCAAACACCTCTCCCAGCCCCCAAATGTCATAGAAATATCTCTAGGAGTTATTTAAACTTGAATCAATTTATTTACATCCAGTCCTCATCACTGCCCTACAAACAGCTGTACTTGCAAATACTGAGAAGAAAGCTGAGGTGCAGGGGGAGAAACAAGGAATGGAGAGTGAGGGATTTGGGGGAATGAGTGGTTAAGGACTTGAGCTGGCTTGCTGCCCAACTATGGCTTTTGGTTTCTCTGTAAGCCTTTTCAGGATACACCACTGGGGAAACTGAGACACAATTAATTATGTTTAAAGAAAAGTAAAACCACAGACCTTCTCCAGGATGGTCAGTAAAAGATATGCTGATAAAAGCAGCTTTCAAAATGCTCCAGCAGTTGGTAGGAGATGGCATTGGGGTGACAAGTCTGGTTTCCCCACTTCGTTCTTATTTTTGAGCCAAGTATGCAATAAATACGCAATGGTGGCTACTGTGCAAGACCAGTAGCTGTTTGCTGGGCTCACATCTATTATCAGGAGAGTCTTGATTTGCCACATCAAGTTCATGACAGTATCCCAGTGTGATTTGAGTAGACTGGCAGGGATTCTGAACAAAGCAGCTGCAGAACCAGGACCACCAGCAGAGCAGATGAATATTACCCCTTATTTAGGAGCTATTCTTAATTCACTTAAAAATATTATATCATAGCTACGTATTAAATTGTCCAGCTCTTTTCCTTGTCATCTGTGTATTGATTATTCAGTAGAACTTGGTGGCTGCTTTTTTGTCCTTTTGCCAAGTCTTGTATTCTATCTGCCTATGATGGTCTCACTCTGGCTGGCAAAGTTGTCAATCTGGACCCCATTTCATTTCATTAACTCTATTTTATTCTGTCTCTTTGGCCTTTGAGCATGCTGACAGCAATGAATTCTGTCTTTAAGTCAGCACATTTTGATGGAAGTGTATTTATTGCAGTTATAAATGCTTTGTCTGAAATCAGAGCAATTAAAAAAACAAGAAGTGGTGCTTTCCCAGGGCAAAGCATTCTTTATGGAAGAAAGGCTTTTGTTGGTTGGTTTATGTTTTTTTTTTCCTTCAGCATTTTAGACCTTGAGTCCCTTCCAGTTTAACTTGTGTAGCAGGTATGCAGATTGATCATCATGTATGATAGGTATCAGATAATTGTAGCTGCCAGCAGCAAGGCTTGTATATGTTTAACCACCAGAAGTGAAGTGTTGCAAGGGGGGAACCTGAATACAGGAGAGACCTGTGATCAAGTTCATAATTATAGGAAATATGCAAATTCAGAGACTGAATTCTTTTGTACTTGAGAGCAGAACCATTAATCAACATTGCCATACAGAGTCTTCTATACAATTAGTAGTTCAAAGCTAGTATAAACCCTACTGTGAGGCCTTTTTTGCCTTTTAAAAATTATTTTTAAAGTGGAGATGGAGCTGGACAACATTAGTAGTTAAAAAGATGGGGCAAATGCATTTAATGCTCATTTTAAATGTAACAGTAATGATAGAATATTTGCTTTTTGCTTTATGTGTACAAACAGCATTTCAGAAATAACTAAACCAGATGTCTGTTCTACTAAGGTTCTAGTGCTAAAGTACAGCAACATTTTACCAGATCAACATATTGCTAGTAGTGGGAATAAAGTGGGAATACGAAAATAAGGAAAGCTGTCTTTCCCCATCACTTAGTTGATTAAAATCTCTCCCCTGAGAGGTCTGTCTCACATGTGGAATTAGTTATTGGTATCTATAGCTTAATGTAAACCACAAATCGGATTGCAGGAGGCACTATCTAACCTTCTGTGCTATTATAACAGTATTTGGTTTGTAAAGGGCAATTTTATTTAAGGCATATATTTTATTTAAGGTAGTGTTGTAAACCTGGGGCCTCCATGGATGACATGGTCAACCACCAAACCAAATTTTATAAAACACTATGTTCTTTTACAGCTTTGGAAGAGCCTTAGTTGTGGGTGATAAGTGTGATTTGTGCTCAAAATAATGATGAACATTAGATAAAGCTACTGATGTTTGAGGACACTTCAAGTTTGAAACAAGCCACTTTCTGCATTCTGTACTCTTGAAAGTTGGTGCTTTTAGAAATATCATGCTTTGGAAAGCAATTTCAAAATAAAATGCTGCTCTTGTTTTAAGTGTGCAGTTTCATCCTTTTTTTATGAGGATCTTTAAAGCCTTAGCAATGTGGTTAGTTGATCCTGCTGTCTTGTCACCCATCTCCAGCTACAAGATCAGCCATTTTGCAGCAGTGTTTCATGTCAGTTGAAAGTCTAGCTTGAAGGTTTATTTTCTACAATTTGCAGCTTACCCTGTACATGCCTGGTTATTTTGGCAGATCTGATCAGTAAGCTATTATTTTGTAAGTTTTTTCTGGTAAACATTTGGGTTGAAAGGATCCAGCCTTCGTTCTGTGTCTTTGAAATTCAGTGCGTAGACTGTTAGGGCTGCAGGACTTCATCCTTGGAGTCAGATATTTGGTAAATATACTTTTCCCTTGAGACTGCTTTTGTCCCAGATAAAAATAATAAGTTACAGCTTCAAAACATAACCTGACCTCTTGCAGGTTCATTTTTTCACTAATGAGCTGCATATTCAAGTGTGCTAAGCTGTTAAATGTTGCAGTTGTATGTGAATAAGCTTTTGCATTTCAAGAAGCTGAGGAAAAGATGGGAAGCTCCATTGCCAGCTGGGGCCCAGTTTTTTCCCTAGCTGTGATCTCTGATTATTTGGTGGTCAGCTGGGGGTTAATTTCTCTGTCAGCTGTTAAGCCTGTACAAAATTGTAGAAATGCTGAGATGAATGTGCCTGCACATACATTGCTCATCTTTGCAGATGAGCCAACCTGGTGCTTTTCTCTTCACTCTGCTGGGTGACAGCAGCATGAGGCCTGTATGGTCATGCTGTATGGAGCATCACTCCACCTCCCTCCAGCAGATATTTCCTAGACAAAAGAAGCTTTTTGCAATTTATTTCTTTCTTGACAATTTAAAGTATCTCATGCTATTTCCTGTAGTTCCCACAGCTCCTTGCTGCTTTTCCTTTTGATCCTGAAATAAGAAAAGCAATATTTGCCTCCACTATTTTTCTTCTCAGAGATATTGATCTCCTACAGGTCCCTGTGATGGCAGTGGGATAGTACTGAACTGGACACAGATATGTATAAATAGTTGTTGTTTCCTGAAAATATTTTCGTAGGGTGATTTCAACTACTGAAACAAGTTGTGTATGTCTGAAAGACAGCATCCTAGAGCAAATGTTGTATTTTTTTAAAAACGAAGAATGGTAAGATATTTTTTGGAAATCACTGGCTTAAAAAGGATTATATTCAATATTTAATCTGTTATGTTTGTATTAGAATTGTTAGTAAAATCTGCACAACTTGTCTCTACCGACTTGAAATATACATTATTTTTGAGACTATATTTGAGAATTTCTCTCTGGAAAGATGGAAAAAGCAAAGGCTTCGTTAATAAATCACAGAATCACAATGTTTAAGGTTGGAGACCTTCAAGATCATGCAGTCCAACCTGTGACCAACACCATAATTGAACTACTAAACCATGTCCTTAAGGACCAGGTCCAAATGCCTTTTAAATGCTTCCAGGGATGGTGACTCCACCATAATTGAAGTTTTCTAGAACTCTGTTTTTCTGACAGCTGACAGTTTTCCTGTTTGAAATACCTGTATTTAACTGTTACATTTCACGTTTTTTTGATAGGAATAGTCAATGTATTAAATATTTTTTGCTGAGGTAAGGGGTCTTGGGTACTCATGAACTTTGATGAGTAAGAAGTATAGGGAACTCTGGCCCATCTTCAGTTTTCCATTTGATAGAGATCTGGAAAGCCTTGTTCCTTTTTCCCCTGTATTTGCTTTTCCCATGAGCCTGTTGTCTGGGCACTGGCCACAAAATGGGAAAATCAGCATATAGTTAAACCTAAGTGATGTCTTAATGAATTAAATGTCTGCTGGTGTAATTCCTTTCCTGTAGATATGCTTCAGGAATTATGCCTTTCTGCTTAAATATGTTTTGGTGTCGTGGTTAAAATGCATCAGGGCCTTTGGGAAAGATAACAGTGTTAAGAATATGTGAAGATCAGGCTCCTGATTTTTGAGCTTTTTACCTTTTGTCATCTAAGTTTCAGAGCTGTAATGCTCTGGAAGAATTCCCCGAGTCTGTTCATTAGATTTTGATAGAGTCTGTTCTGAAAGACACTTGTCTTCCTCCTTCCCAGGAGAGCTATTCCTGGTACCCGGGCATGAGTTCTGATGACAGACCTGGGAGTTTATGTTGTGAAGGAGCAGAACACACTCAAACTGTAAGCCACAAGGGAGACTTTTCTCTTGTTATTATGTTTAATTTTGAATTTCCTGGCAATTCTCATTTTTATCTCCATCATAATAATGTAATGATTACATGCATGCTTTTTCCAAGCATTGACCTATGTAGACAGTTACAATATAAGAAGAGGGAAAATACAGCTGCATGATATTTACAGTGGAAACAGCCAGTTGTGTTAGAAGGCAGCAAACATTTTCTGGCATATTTACTGAAGGAACTGAACAATATTTTGTACATACGCCTGTATTTCTTTTTCCAGCTGCAATGTAGATTAGGTATGGGGTGGGAAGGAACCCAGACTTGCAATACTTTAGCTGACCTTATGGGTCAGTTGTTACGAGGTAAATTTCTAGACTCACTAACCTTGAATGTCTCTTAGAAAAGAGAAGAACTGGTTGATGCTGCAGAAAGGCCACAATGGGATGAGGGGAGAAACAAAATATTTTTTTGTTCCTAAATTTCTAGGAAACCAATTGAAAATGCACATGAGGAAATTATATTAAAATTATCCAAAAGCATTTAGGGGAAGGGAGAGAGAATTTGTGTACTTTGTGCTACTAAAGTCCAGGTAGAGCATTTGCGTCTTCTTATGATCAGAATGGTGAGACACATGTTGGTCACACACACAGATTACTTCTAAGGCTGTAGATTTGATTGGTTTGTGCAAAAGTCAGAGCTTCTGTAACATTTAATGACCAAAATCCTGTTTTTCTCCTTGACAGAAAAATATGGATATAAATTTCCATAGCAACAAAGTCTTTAGAGTGAGTGTAGGGGCATATTCAGTTAATAAAGGCAATGAGGGATCAGGGGAAAAGTGAGGGTAGAATTGTATTCCCTCTCTCTAAATTCTTTCTTTCTCAGAAAACAGGACTTTGGGGGCTGTGGATAAATTTTTTGCATGTTTTAGTCTGCATGTTTTAAAAGTATCCTGGGCAGCTTGTACTGCTGTAGAGCACACTGAACCTTGCGTCAACAGCAGTGTTTATTTAGTAGGGATTGTGAGATTAGAGTTTATTTTTAAAATATACATTTATTGTATCTCTATCTCTTACTTGGAGACTTTTCTCCTTAAAACACATGATTAGAGGTGGCAAAATACTGCCACAAAATAGTTTTCGTGAGGTTTAAAATAGAAGCAATGCCAGTTTTTAACTTTAGTTCTTGGTTCTTTGGACTACTTTATATATAGCATTTTTGGCTTCTTGTAATTTGAAATCTGTGAAAGGTCAGCATTAGCAATTTTGTAGAGTGGTTGGGATATTTTTGTTTTTGGTTTGTTTGTTTGTTTAAACCATTATATATTTTATACCTTTTCTGATCTAAGCTGTTAACCAAGGGTTTGTGGCTAACTCTGGGTGAGATTAAAAAATACCTGGTTCAATAATTATGCAATCCTGTTTATTTACAAAGAAAATACCAATTTATTTCACAACAATATGTACCTTTATCACAATTCTAAATCCCTTTCATCTGGCCTTGCAGTGCTCCCTCTTGCATCTTATTCAGGAGGCAGTATACTGCATAATGTATATTTTTACCTTGCTGTCTTCACACCTTCTCTTAGTGATTCACTTACCTATGAATCTCTCACATGGCAAAAAACACAAAACAAACAGAAAAAAAACCAGACAAGGTAAACAAAACCTCACCCCAACACAAACAACAAATCCAAGCAAAACCAAAACCCTAATAAATTCTCCCCCCCTTAAAACAAAACAAAAACTCCAACTATTGCCTATGCATCTTTGTTCTGGCAGTGACATCTTTCTTTGCGAGAGGAAATAAGTTGATTATTTCAGACAACTTGTGTAGAGGATCTTAGTGGTAAGAAACTCTTACCTCAAGTTAGATCTGTACTATACTCAGGCAGTTAGTGATAATGTGAATGTATCCAGACTAGCTAACCTCAGGGACCTTGGTACAGACTGCAAAAATGGGTTTAAAGGCACACAGGTAGATGGGTTCCTTGCCTACTTGATAATAGATTGATATTAGTGCACCAAGTTTGAAGCTTTACAGCAGATACACTGCTCATGATTTGACTTGAATACTTGTGAGCCTTGTTTCTATAAGGACACACTGTAGTAAAAATAACTTAAGGTTTCATTTGCTTTGTGTTTTGCAAATCTATAGAGTAAATCTTTTCAGGATAATACTGAAGTTTGAAAAGGGGGAATAAAAGTACATGATAAAAATTGGGCTTCTTACTGAACCTTAAGGTACCATACAACAAAACTTGTGAGATGGCTGCAGATGTGGTAGATTATGTATCTCTAAACAGTCCTACTTTTTACCTGTGGTTACAGCTTAAATATTATATATAATCTAAATTTAAAAGAAAAAAGAAAAAAAGAAAGAAAGGAAAAAAAAAAGGCTGGCAATTCATCTATGTTCATATTTTAATTATTGTTTTGGTAACTCTATGTTGATGTTATTTGAAGGCATGGCTTCCAAACGCAACTTTTAAAATGTGACTCTTTTAAATACACCTATTTCCAGTCTTGAGAATTGTTTTCACTGCATTGTAGACCATGATATATATATATGGCATGTATGTATATGGTACTGAATCACCTCCAGACCCCTGCAATATACGGTTTCTACCTTGGCAGTGCCCTGTTCATGACATGGTGTGTTGTCAGCAATCTGTGCACAGCAGCAAAAAGGTTGATGTGTCCTTGTGCTCTCAGGTTGGTCTCCGAGGCTCTGCAGTACCCAGATGGCTCCTCTGTGCTCTGATAATCTGGTACTAAACCCTGCCCTCACTAGGTGAAATAATGATGATAAGGCATCAGTGTAGCTTCACTAATATCTGCCTTGTTCATATTTGTGACTGCAAATCTACAGCCATCAAAGCTATACATTTATTTAATAGCTTTCGCCCTCTCTCTCTCTCTGTAATAGATCTCTCTTTCAGTTACAGCTTGCTTCCTGCTAGAAATCTGAAATTATGTTCTTATTCTGAAGTAGCAATGATTTATCTGGTTTATCAATAAAAACAATTTCATTGCCTGCTTAAGTCCAACTCTTTGGACTAGCTGCCTAAAGTGTACAGAAGAAAGGGAGAAACAAGTAATGATGAAGAAAACTAAAAATTGATGGAAAAGCTGAATGTATGATATGGAAGCAAAAATTTGGCAATCTATACAGGGTAACCATCCTCAGATTAATCAGCAGAGCTGTTCTAGGAGCCAGAGGGTGCAGCACCTGCCCTCCATCCTTACCGCAGGCAGTGTTTATAAGTTTTCTTATGAGTTTTTGCAGATTTATGAAAAGTGAAATTTATAAAATCTTATTTGATATGTGACCCTTCATTCTGTGGCACTTGGTGGTTAGAAACTGGCATACTGCCTCTCTGGGGTAATAAATTAATGTTTTAATACAGTTGTTGTTGTTTTTTCACTTGTGGTGTAGCAAACAGTTTCAGATCCTCAGGGGGAGCTTTCTAAATCTGTCTGTCTGTCAGATGGTCTGCTTTACTATTTCATCCTCTGGGCTTTTTTGCACTATTTTGATTAAATGTTGCATTATTTCAATACACAACGAATTTTAAATATTCAGATTTGTTTTAAATAAAAAGTATTTTAAAAAATCAACCCACAAAATAGCAAGTATATCCAAAAGCTTACTGAAGACTTATCATTTTTTAATATGTCCCAAAGCCATGCTGCTTGGCATCAACAGAATTCTTTCTAGCCTATTAATGTGAAGAGGTGCAGCAAAACAACTTAGAATTGTTCTCTCTAAAAATCCTAGAATTGATTTTTATAATAATATGTATTTGAATCTTTTATCATAACATAGCTTTAGTTTTTCTTTAATCCTCCCAGGAAACTCAATTTTCTGTACATTGAAGCAAATAAGTAAATAATTTTCCCTATTTTTTTTTTCCTGTTGGTCATGTTGATCACTGTGGAAGTTCAAATACATTGTGTTTTCTGGACATAGTTCTTTGGTAATCTGATATATTCTGCCATTGTGACTTATATAGGCTGTCTCCAGAAATATAGGCTCCTTATAAAAACTTTATTGAATGTGAATGTCCAGATAACATTACCATAACTTAAGTAGTTCTGCAATTGGATGTTATATCCTAATTCTATGTGTTATCCTTATGAGTCAAGCCCACTTTTTTTTTAACATGAGACTGTAGTCTTTTTCTGGTTGTGGTGTCCATTGAAGTACTTACTGAATCCTGGAGCCAGAGCTTCATGCTCAAAAGTTGTGGTTCCTGGTATTTTTTTTCCTTAAGATATTAGATAATCTAATAGAAGTTTCTCTTAGAGTAGCATGTATGATGGCTTAATCATATCTAATTGTATGGGGGAAACAGTGACATTCTTCAGCTGCAAAAACAGTTTGCATAGTAGTTCTGATGTTAGTAATGCTAAGCTTTTTTTTTTTTTTTTTTTTTTAATGAATAAATGTGCTTGCAAGATCCTGCAAAATCTTTTGCTTCACCATTTTTGTTTTGGTTGCTATTTGACCATGCTTTCTTGGTGTGTAGGCCATGAATTACGGCGTCTGAAGGAGTACCTAGAGATGCTCCCCCAAAAATGGAAGGCCAATTAAACAAGATCTAAACTGTCAAAGTATTGGTAAAAAGGCTTTTGGTCTTCTGACAGGATTATGCATGGTTTTCAAAGTCCACCTGCAATAAAGTTTTCGTTATTTTTCAAGTTACTAGAGAAACAGTATAAAAGGGAAAGGTGACAGTGTTTTTGGTAGCTTTTCCTGATATTGTCATGCAGAGACAAAATAATTTGTTGGCAAATATTTTGTCCTTTGGATGATAAAAACTTTGAGCAACAGGCAATACAGGTAAATAAATTCTAAATGTTTACCCACACCTACTTCAGATAGGAAATCTTAATGCACCTGTAGCTGCCAGTCAAGTCTAGTTAAGCAATTTCCACATTAAGCATGCTTTTTGGGACTCTACTGGACACTAAAAGCTTCCCACCTAAAATTAAGAACACCGGTGAACTTTAAAGGATTATTGTTCTACTAGATTCCTCTGATATCCAGGTGGGGGATTATTGTACAAGTGCCTTAATATGGGAGTTTGTTTTTAAAGTTTTATCCCATCTCTAGAAAGCTGTGATATATTTTAATTAGAAACCATGAGGAAGGGCTGAAAAAGTCAAAAACTCAAAAACCAAACAAACAACAACCCCAGTCCCCCATACCAGCATGCAGACTTTGTTCCTAAAATAGTTTTTTTAAGAATAGCAGCCTACTTTGAGCAGCTGTTAAACAAGAGAGAACATAGATGATTTTCATTCCCCCCCCCTTTTTTGATTTTTTTCTTTTTAGAATGATTGTAAAGTAATAAAGATGATGAGAACAATGGAATGTAACAAGGAAAATATGAATTAATATGTCATTGGATCTTGAGTTCACTGTTTAAATTACAGCCTAGGCTTCAATGGTTTAGTTTTCCACTCAGTAGAAGGCACAGTATACAGAAAGGAATGTGTGTGCATTTCTGTTTTGATATTCATTCATTTAGTAGGTAGGTCATACAATATGCTAATCAGAAGCTTCTGAAGGGGTGGTGGTGAACCTTCATAGAAATTCTGAGTTTTTAAGTGTAAAAGATTCTATTAAAAAATACTCAGATTCTTTCCAGTACTTTCCCAAATTGTTGCTGAATATCAAATTCTGCATGTCTAATACATTTTTTAACACGTCAATTTTGCTTTAAAACAAATTCATATTGGTTTTGTTAAGACTGTTACCATGTGGATGAAAACCTGGGTAGTTGATGGACAAAGCAGAGGGATAAATGACTTTGTCACAAATAACTGGGATATTAGAGGATTTATTTGGGTCTGTACTATTCTATGTCTTTGTAAATATTTTGTAAAAGTCCCTTAATATAGACTCAGGAAATCTGTAGAGGATTTTTAAATTAACGGACTCGAGTATGCCACAAGTAGAAGATAGCACAAATAACAGCTCTCAAGCTAACAGAGCTTGAGACCTCCTTAGAGGTCATTTGAAACATTTCCAGATGACTAAAAATATCTGTTTTATATATGTTGTCCTGTTATTACAATGGAGAATCTGAAAAGCATCCTTGTTTTTGTTTTTGGCTTACTAAACTCAACCTCTGTGCCTCTTCGCACCTTGCACATCTGCTGCTATTTTTATGTTGCCAAGTGTTTCTGTAATAGGTGTTCTGTTGTGCTCAAGGATACGTTTGGAACTGGAAGGGGACACCTAAACTTAATGATGGGAAATTTCAAAGTGGCTTTAAGAGATTAGAGTGAATTTGCTTATAAGAAATGATAATCTAAAACTAATGATCACAGATGTTCACTGAGGTAAAAGAAATAATTACCATACCTAAAGCTGGCATGCAGCTTTGCCCTTCCTCTCTTCCACTTACCATTTCAAAGTATTGCTGACTTATACTACTAACTGTTATTTCAGATGAGTGCCATTGGGATTGAATTAGAGGGATTTTAGAGTCCTGTAATTTATGAGAATATGTGTAGCCATTTAGGAGCTACTACCAAAAATGGATTAGATGTATGGATATGAAAATTTGTTTGAAAAAATGCTAGTTAATGCAGTGGATTTGTTTGTAAAAAAAGGCCAGCTGTGTAAAGAACTTTTGGGTAGTGATGTTATAAAATTCAAACCAGATGTTAGGAGTAAAATAACCTGAAGATTCTAACTGGAAAAGAGTGTTCTCCCATATCTTCTAAAAATGATAAGAATCAGTGAATTCAGTCAGAATATCTGTGTGCTGAGGTAGGACAGAAACAATCCATAGAATAGACTGGGGGCTACATCATTCTGCCATAATGCAAGATTGAAGTCATTCCTTGCTATGTAATGTTTTAATATTTATAACATTTGTAAGCCAAATTTTTTTTCAGAATTTTCTTCACATGAGATAATTATGGGTAAAAAAAGTTAGAAAACGGACAAGAGCAGTAGAAAGCCTAGATGCTTTGTTGTTTTTTTTTAAATTTATCATTAGCTGACTTCCCTTATAAATAAAAAAATATGCAAGTTTGGCATAGTGATTCTTGAGTGTTGATTGTTAAATTATAAATAGTTGAATAATAAAAATTACAATGCTTAAATGGACTTCTTTGTATTCTCTAGCAAAGAATAAGTCTTTCTTATTCTTTCTTACAGCAGATTCTGCAAGTTAAAGATGGAAGCCTGTTACTGGTACAAACAGAGCCAGAACTGAATATTTTATTATCAGGAGGAAAAAGATTGTGGAATTGGAAGAGTTATTAATTCATAGTGAATTGTTCTTTATCTTTAGATCTTACCTGTACCTTCGTGCCTTTTTAGAAAAAACACATCCTATAAAATGTAAATCTGAAGAACAGAGAGAAGAAAAAGTTGCCTGTATATACTCATTGACAAAATGAAGGAAGCCCAGACTGCCAAAATCACACAGCAGATCAGGCCTAGATCTGAAGAAGACTTTTCTTCAACTAGTTTCTGGGAAATAGCCTTTTGCTTTACAAGAAAAAATGCCATATTCACCAAAACTTAACATAATTTATTTATTCACACTAAAATAGTAAATTTGCCTTAGAAGGCTTTCTGTTAGTAAAAACAAAACAAATTGCTCTCATGTGAGCTCCTCACTGTCCCAAGGACACGATTGCGTATTTTTTTAATGTGATCAATGATAACCTAAAGGTGAACATTTCCAAGTCTTGTCTGAATATATAATCCTTAAAATTTCATCAAGAAAATGAAATAGCGAAAAATGGGTGAACCTGCCAACTGTCTGTGCATCTCTAGAAACTATGTTGAAGAGATATTTTGCCAGTGAGACTGAGTGATGCATCTCTCAAGTGGTAATAGAGATTTTTACTATGAGGAAGGATTTTAAAATGCATTTGACTGATCTTACTTTTTATTGTGGTGTAGATATATGTTAAACAGCAACCAAGTAGAAGGCTAGATTTCAGAGTGACAGCAGATTTTTTTGAGTCTGTGGGATAAACTGAAGAGACTTTAGCATATTTTAGCATTTTATTAGGTATCTCTGTAAAATACCAGCCTCTCACAAGGTTATACTGTCATGTCTCTCCCCTGTCAAGTAAATCGTCAAAAAAATGTGAGTGAATCACCAGGAGGTTCTCACTTCTTCCACCCATCAAATCTAGAAGGGAAAATATAATTTCTACAGTCAGTGAATGTTATGATACATTTTTACAGAAAGCTCAAGTCCCTGGCCTTCTGTATTATGAACTACTTTATGTATGATGCCATTTAAAACCAGACTTGTCAGTCTGAAGGTAACATCACTAATGGAAGTTGATCACTCACTATATTTATAATGCAGTCTTCAGACCTCAGGGTGTTTCTCAGTTATTAAGCAAGAGTAAAGTTTGTTGAAATCCTCATCACTCAGATGGCTTAGGGAAAAGTCCTAAGCTGACAGTCTTAGCATTTAATCCATAACTGCAAGGATGACTGCAAGTAGCACATTGGAAGGAGCGGCAGAGAACAATCTGTGACGTCCAGACTGTAAATCCCACTCCCTGTCACCTGTGCCACTGGGGGAGGAGGCAGAGAGACCGAGGACAAAGTTCTCTGGGCTCGGGAAGAAGGGAGGGGTGGGGGAAAGTATTAAATAAGCTCTGGTTGGTGTTTTCTCTTTGCCCTGATTTGATTTGATTAATGATAAATTAATTTTTCCCCAAGCCAAGTCTGTTCTGCCCGTGAGCGTAATTGATGAGTGGAACCCTCACAGCCCTTGTCTTGACCCAGAGGTTCTGCGTGGATTTCCTCCTCGCCCTCCCCTCATGCGGGAGGGCAGTGAGTGGCTGCGTGGTCCTTGTTATCGGCCAGGATCCAACCAGTACAGTTCTAATCGATTCTGCCAAGCTGTATGATTTACAATAGCTGTGAAGATAGCAGTAAAGACTGGAAATCTCAGTCCTTAGAAAAATTTGATTTGTATAGATTTTGTAGTTAATGGGGGAGGTGTCTATGTTATTAAGTGGTGGGTTTCTTGATTTGTGCTTTCCCTGCTTCGCTGGTAACTGTGGCAGTATGAAACCCTGCTATAACTCAGTATTTCTCTTAGCAGGTCTTAGAGTTTCTCATCGGCAGTTCATTGTTCGCTGTAGCTGGTAGCTTGGTGCAGGGGAGGATTTCTTTTTAAGAGGTGGCCATTCCCCACGTGTATGGGCTTCTTTGCTGACCTGCAGATTCATGGCCTCCTGTGGCTCATGTTTGCCTGTTATGCCAGATGTGCAATTTATTAGGAACTTGTACTGAATACTTCACACTTACTTAACAAATGATTTCTATAAAATGGCGTGACTCTTTGCCATCTGGGAAAAGGCCAAAATCCGAGGAAGTACCCAAAGCAAAAGGTCAGATCCCACAGGTTTACCCAGAGCCTCCCCTGCTGCTTCACTCCCCCTGCTCTCCGTACAAGTGATAAAGCACCCCTAGCATTTCCCAGCGGGGTCATGAGTGCTAAAAGCCTGTTAGGAGATGATTGACAGCTTGATGGAAGTGCCTCAGATGGACCTTGATGGACAAATCAGGCGGAATTCCCCTTAGTATTTATCTAGGAATTAATACAATTACTGTCTTACGTTTTGCACATAGGTTTGCACAGCAGAGAAAAATGTGTCTGTAAGTGTCAGCATTAGCAGTGTAATTAACACATGCCCATGATTTGCAGCCATTGTGGAAAAATTCTGTGGGATCAGGAGATGTCTGTCGAAATAATCTCTGAGAATTATTTTTTAAGCTTTTTTAGTTTTTTTACACAAGACCCTAATTAGTGAGTACAAAGTGCTTAATGATGTGTGTGATGTAGAAACATACCCGTATACCATTGCTTTAAGTTAGTAATGAAAGTTATTTCCCAGAGAGCAGACTGTTATGCTAAATTGTTGGAAGATAGTAACTTTTTGTACAAGTTATTTCTAGTTGCCCAATGACTGTACAAAGTAACATAAGAGGTAGACATGAAGAGGTAAGCAAAAGTGAGCTAATTCCTTAAATAGGCTTAACATTCCCATTTGTTACACTTTCCAGGCTCTGTTAGAACTTAGAAGAAGAGAACCTAGAGAAATGTAACTCCTGTGGACATGCAGTAGCTTTTAGTATTTGCATATCACACACAGGTTAACCATACCCAGTTTGTTCTTCACTGGCTGGTTTCTTCTAGGTGCAGTGGAGGAACAGGGGGAAGAGGGGAAAGTTTGAGATCACTTTTATGTTTGGGTGACTGATTTGGACTGCTCTTAATTTTTTTTCAGTTGCTTGCAACCTCTGATATCTGTGGTTTTTTATGGGTGAAACTGCTGAAGAGGCATGTGATTATGGCTATGAAAATAGTTAGGAAAATTCAGTAGTACTTTTTATTTATCAGTTTGTTTACAGTTCAGGCACACAAACCAGTGAAGGTTTAGAGGAAATTTTTTTGCTTTGGCTGACATGAAGATGCCTATCCAACCAAAAATATTTGCAAGTAGAGATCTTAATTCTTCATTTGTTTATCCACCCAAAAAGCTAAACTTGGATTTCTCAGGGCTGTTTAAACCCTCTGTAGACTCAGCTGGAAACTTGCAGGCTTATGCCTAAGCAGTTAGTGTTAATGAAACAACTAAGGCAGATAGTTCACAAAAGGAGATCAGTTTGTGTAGGGTGGTGGTAATCATCAGTTGGAAACAATCATGATCTTATGAAGAATGGTTGATTTATTCGGACAAATAAATTTACCATTCTACTGGCAAAAAACCTAACCAACCAGAAAAGAAAAAAAGAAAAAAAGAAAAAAAAAATTACAAAACCCCTACAAACAAACAAAACTTCTCAAACCTCCCAAAATTATGCAGTCTCTCTGTGTGCTGTGGAAATTGTCTGTATCTAGTTAAAGATGCCCCTGCTCATTGCAGATGGGTTTGGACCAGATGACCTTTAAATGTCCCAAATTATTCTCTGCTTCTGTGTGTCTAGCAGGATGGGAGAGAGTTGAAATAGTTATTTTTGCAGTGCGTTCTGATGAGTCCCTGCCATTTCATTCTGTGAGTGTGTTCTCTCTGCCTTCAGTATCTGAATTTTTTCTCCAGTCTGAACAAGGAGAGCCTAGAAAAAATGTCACTGCTCTAAACACTTCATCTGTGGTCCACTTACTGGCTAATTTTTTTTCAGGCTCTAAACAGTTCTCAGGTGGAACAGCTGATGGGAATGGTGAGAAAAGAAGAGATGTCTGTATCCCAGTGAAAGTCAGTGGGCAGGGGAGGAGGAGCTGGACCTGATGTTGGCCAGGAGGGAAAGTGGAGTTTGCTGTAGAAAGCTTTTTGCTGCTGCATCTGATGTACAGGAGCAAACAACAGGTCTTGGGAACGAGTTTCTGTACCATGTCTTAATTCCACCTATGTTTTTTTCAGTTACATTTTTTATTCTTCAGAATATAATTCCTGAAATGCTCTTTGAGAGACTTAAGTATTAAACTAAATGTTAGAAAAAAAAAAAAAAAAACCAAACCCAAACCGAACCAAAACATAGGGGCAAGAGGATTAAATAGTGAAAGGTTTCGTAACAGGCAAAGTACAGAGTAACTTTTCTGTAGAATTAGCTGGTAGCTACATTTGGCCTTGGTAGAATGTTCCACAACCTTCTACTTTGTGATTTTGCAGATCTGTGGGATTTTTGGTTGGTTGGTTTTTTTTTTCATGTGACAAGCTGACTCTTGGGATTGCTTTTTTTCTTTTTTCTTTTTTCTTTCTTTTTTTTCTTTTTTTTCTTTTTCTTCTTTTTTCTTTCTTTTTTTTCTTTCTTTTTTTTCTTTCTTTCTTTTTTTCCTTTTTTTTCTTTTTCTTCTTTTTTTTTTCCCCTAAGTGTATTCATTTTGCATGCTCTCACATATCATCTGCAATCCAAAATGCAGTTGCTATGTGAGGGAAGACAAGCATGATTTTGGATATATATTTATTCTTAACATAGATTTTCAGTGGCATGACTTAGCAGGTACGTGCTGGCTATTCAGATAGTTCTGAAGAGGTTTGAATGGTACACTTTAAAGCCAGAAAGATTTAAAGCTGAGCCATTATGATTAAATTATGTTTTTTGGAGGATATGAAATCACATTGCTGAGTCAAAAGAAACCATTTGTCCTCTCATCTGTTCTGGGCTGGGGAGGGAGAAGTGTTAGACTGTCTTATTTTAATCTGGAGAATTTTGATTGAAGTTCAGAAAGAGTTTGCACATTTTTAGTTGGTGTTAACAGTCACAATGACATGGTCAGGACTGCAAATGTCTTTTTATCTGTGGAGGAGGCAAGGTGAAGTTTCAGAAAATT
Source organism: Florisuga fusca (assembly GCA_038090715.1). Classification (NCBI taxonomy): domain Eukaryota; kingdom Metazoa; phylum Chordata; class Aves; order Apodiformes; family Trochilidae; genus Florisuga; species Florisuga fusca. Next base: position 5,373,777 of record JAAWXA010000042.1, read on the forward strand.
TAAACCTTTGTTGTACTCTCCAAAGTATATTCTTCACTCGCTCTTAAAATTATTTTTTTTTTTAAGAAATCAGTACTCTTTCCCTCTATTAAAACAAGCTGAAACAGTCTTCCTTCTTTGCTCTTCCTTTTTCTATTCGTCTCAATCCTTTAATTGATGTATGGCACAAAGGAATTGAACAGGATGGTTGCATAATGACACCAAATATGTTTATACTTGAGAGCACAGTATTTAAAGTACTCAGTCATGTGGATCTGTCCAGATCAGGAATGCAGCCACAGCATATGGGGTTTTAGAGTTACATGTTTAACATTCCTCACATAAATACATCAAAGCTCAATTTTTTCAAGAGCAAACCAAGTTTTTTATGCTTCAGCACTGATGGATCTGAAGCAAAAACAATGTGCCACCACTTCATTTGTTTTTTATTGAAGAAAGGATATTTGAGGGGAACAAACGCTTTTGAATTGGGATGCAGGTTATCTGGCACATTAGCTAGATGGCACTGAAACACACTTGTGCTGCTGTATTGAAGTGACTTGTTTGGAGCATAGTATTATATGACATTTAATAAATAATGTATCCCTTAGCTGCTGCTTTTCCTTTTGTAACCATACGTAAATATCCTAAGTCTTCATCTGTATGGTTTTTTTTCTTTAAAGCATCCTCCTGATAGCACAAGCCTAATCATATTGACTAATTGTATTGCCAAATAAAGACAATGTGAAATAATGCTGAAATTTTTGCAAGACACGTTTATTTTCAGAATTTGGAAGTCTGTATTTTAACATACAAGGCATACCCTTTTCTTTCTCGCTGATCTGTTAAATGACCTTTTCCAGGCTATAGCTATAGAAGGACAGCATGCTTAACACTGAAGACATTTTAAAATACTAATTCTGCATGAATGGCAATTGTGGAATAACATAGAAAAATTACTCTCTAAGAAGTTAGCAGATGTGATTCTAGCTGCATCATCAGAAAAGGTTAGATACTACCCTGCTGGGCATCTACTGCTGGTCTGTCTTTGTAAATGGTTAGGAAATACTTAAAAGACTGGTGATTTGGCATAAAATACTTCTTTTGGATAGCTTGAGGGTAAAAATGAATAAATTACAGCATTCAAAAAGCGAAGCTCAAGCACTTTTCCCTCATATGTGTTTATTTCCAGCACATAATTTGTTCCTGCAAAAAAATTTGTTCCTGCAGATATCCTGCATTATTCTGAACTCATCCACAGTGACTTCAAGAACCTTAATGCACATTTCTGCTGTCTCCTCACCTGCCTTCTCGTCGAGCTGCCACATTTGTTACTCTTACGTTTTTAGAATTGATCCCGTGATATGCTGTATCACTTTTAAACGAACAGGCATCTGGTTAAAGTTCTTTCTAGTTGGACTTTTTAGTGTGTATGTGAAATTGGATTCTTATATGGCCAAATTCATTATCATGTTCCTATCCTCAAAGGAAATGGTTAAAAAGCAATAATTGAAGTGGTGAGGAAGTGGCTGGTTATGGACAAGTGTACTTAAAGTCCTATGCACCTCTGTTGCAGCCCTTGACTGGAGGAAACCCCTCCAGGACTATACCCTTGCTTAGATTGCAGGCAAAGACAGCTCAGCTTTGTGAGCTCTCTTTTTAAATCTCTTCTCTCCCTGGTGTGGAGCCAAATTTCCTCTTAGGTTGGTTTTGCTCCTGACTTCAGAGAAATGTTAGATTTTCTGCTGTTAGTTGCAAAACGCTATATGTTGGTTGAACTTTTCCATTTGGAAAATCATAATGCAAAGAGAAGCTGCCCTTTTATTCAATAAGGTTTCTTTGTGTCAGGATCAGTGACATTTTTTTAGAGCAAAGGCAAATCTCCATATGCAAAGAATAACTTACTGACAGTACTTTCAGAAATGCACCTCGTGCAGTTCCAATTGGCATGGCAGTTTTCTCAGCATTTTAAGCCTTATATCTTAGGACAGTGAGGCTGGCTCAGACAGAGCTCTGAGGTCACCCTGTCTGGATATTTTTCTTAAAGAGAATACACCAAGAATATTTAAAACTTTTATTTAGTTAGTTTTAAATTCAAATATTAAAATATGGCAGAATCTCATGAAAGTGGGAAAGAGAACAGATTTGCTGGCTGGCTGATGCATACTGTTTGAAACCAGGTTTTTCCCTTGCCTGTTTTCCTCCCGGCAAGTGCAAGCTTCTCTTTTTTAATTTTTTTAATTTATTTATTTATTTTTTTTTAATTGTGAATCTTTACAGTCTCCTGCAGGTCTCCAGAAATGTCTGCCTATTGTCTCTGAGACCTGGTATCTTACTTTTCTTATCAGCTGTTCTCATCCTCATGGCTCATTGCTTTCTCCCACTTCCCCTGTTGTCCCCCGCACTGCAGCATCATTTCCCAGACTGGTGCTCTCAGAGAGAGAGATCTCCATCCTCCTTCCCAAAATCCCACTTGAACCAGCACCTGGCCACCTGTTAAGATGAGCAGTTAGCCCAATGCTCTTCTGACAAGCCACAGCCCTTTAGCAAAACATACACATAGTGTAAAAGGTGAGCAAAGAATTACGTACTTGTAACATCTGTCCCAGTGAGAATCTCTGCTTTCACAGAAGAAAAACCCCAAACCAATATACATAGTCTTCATGGTTTTGGCCAATGCTTAGGAATGTAAACCTTTTTAATCTGGGGTTTTAGAAAGAAAATAATAAAAATTAAGGTGAAGTGGGGTTTGTAGCCTTCCAGCTATTTCTGTGATAAGATTCAAAGGCTGCCTATGGGTTTGACAGGAGTGAGGTCAGCCTCAGCTGTTTATATTCCTGACTGAGGGAGGTCTGCAGGTGGCAGGAGGTGTTTTTCAGTATTTGTTGGTTTAAATCTTTTTTCATTTAACGTTGTAGTATGTGGAAAGTATGAAAACCTTTCACACAAGCACATGGCCCATTATGCAAAGAAGGAGCTAGGGACACAGTTGATCAAGTCCAAAAGGTAGGACTTCATTTTCTGTTCCTCTGCCACCTGCAGCTGAACAGGGTCCCTAGCAAGTCCTTAAGCAGCTGCTTTTAGGCACACACTGGCAGGTTTATGTACAGAGCACCTGTAAAGCCTAATCAGATCTGCATACACCACCCACCTTTATTTCTTTCAGGATTTCGGTGTGGTTCATTCCATTTGTGCCCTAGCACACTAGGGCTGCTGTATGCACTATGTTCTCTGAGAAATGAGTGTGTGCTCAAATAGATACCAAATTGTTTCCTCAATGAGATACCAGAGCTCTGGTCTTCTCCAAAGTAAAGAACTCAAGGCATGCTTACTCATGCTCCGTGTTGTCAACTAGGAACCTAATAATTGCATTGCATGCCAAATAGATCAACTTTGAGAAGATAAATTTACGCTCTTAGGAAGACAGTATCTGTATAAGCTGGGGTCTGTCACAAAAAAATACAGATAACAAATAGAGATTGAAAGGTGGACATTGTTTTCTCTTGAAAAGGAAGGCATCTCCATGTTTCTGCAAAGTCACTGAGTAAAGGAAGAAAAAAAAACTTGTTTTCTAAAAGCAGGTCCAACTGCCTAGCTCTTCCAATTTTAAATTTGAAATTGGAGTAAGGTCTCTAAGAAACTAAATTTGGCAGTTTCTAGAGACTACCCATGTTGTTAGTAGGAGCATTGGTTTATGTGGAGTCCATGCTTTTAAGGTATTTAATTTTCAAACAGTTAAGATCTTGAAGCTTCCAAGCTAGTAGGTAATAAAAATAAATGGAGTCACTGTAGTTTTCAATATTAGATATTTTTTATTGTTTTCATAATTTTCATATTATAAACATTCATCTCAGAGATCACCTCAGACAAATAACCCAGCAATGCTAAGTTTGTTTCACAGAAATACAAATACAACTACACTACAGTCTTTACAGTTTAGTTCATAGTTGGATATGTGAATTGTGGAAGATGTAATTTTTAATAACTGGAAAAATGTTAAGAACCTGTCAGAGGAACTGAAAAATTTAGCAGTTGTCATTTCTGTCCCTGTATGTATTTTGGTTAATGATTTTTATGTTCTTGTGCAGATTAGAAGGAATTTTAATGAAACTTGCAGGTACGTGATTTGTTAGCCTTTTCAGTCAATTTTTTCATCACTGAAATGAATATTGCTAGCCAGTTAAATCCATAATATGTGAGTACTTGTCTTTAAAGGTTATTCTCATTTTTTTTCAAAGTGAGGTCAAGAAATGTATTTGCTGCATTGATTGGCAAAGTTGAGAAGTTTGTAAATGATTAACAACTTTTGACTTTTGCAGCTTAGTTGCTGTCTTGAAAATCAATTGAGTGGTGTCAGTCCCTTTCTGTGACATCTTGGGATTCACAATGATAAAAAAATCCCAGACAGCTACCCTGCTGATACCTCCTGAGGCAGAATTCAATGCAGAAGTGGAAGTTTATGATTCATTACATGGAAATTAGTCATGCCCTCGTTAACCAATGGGAAAAAAAGAACAGAATATAAACCCTTGACATGCTAAAGAATGTATGTAGCAGTGTCTTCTGCCTTCCCCCCCACACTGTATATATAAATGTATGCATGTATGTCTGTATATATATGTGCACTGTTGACTAAGAATGTTGGCATTTTAGTATGAATTATTGTAGTCCTCTTTAAGTCCTATCTATTTTTTTCCCCCTTCCTTAGGTCTTTTGTAGTCTCCTGGAACCACTTCTATTAGTGACTGTGCAGGTGTATAGCTTAGTAGGTGGAGAGGAGCTGTCTGTGGACGTGGCAGTAGTAGGATTTCATCATGTTGAATACTCTGGTTACTTCTTTTTTAGCCACCCTGGAGAGGCAGAATTTGGGTTTATTTCAAAAGACTGAGACCTAGCCAAACTGGATTTGCAGGCAACCATTCTGATAGCAGATATTTGTAAGCTCAAAGACAAGGAGAAGGGAGAAAACAGAAGGAAGAGGAGTCACAGAAGAGGTTCTCAAGCCAAGAAAGTTGTCTGGTTTTCACTTATTTCACTCTCTTTTCCTTTACTTTGTGATAGTTTTTGAGTAGCTCTATTATTGAAGATTTTTTTCCAGCCTTCTGCTCCCCCTATATTTTTTTAAATTTATACCTTTCTCTTTGGGAATGAAAAGGATAAAAAAATCAGTATTTTGACCTGTAACTGTTCTTCTTTATGTCTATGTTGTCGCTCTTTCCCTCTTGCTTTGTGATCTTTGTTTCTCTCTTTTAAATGATTGTTTTCTTTTACTTGCTCTATTTCCTCCCACTTCCATTATATTTATAGCTTTTTTGCCCATGTATTCCCCTTACTAAAGCGAAAACAGCTGTCTGAAATTTCCCTGTCCAACATTATTTTATTTTAAAGGAAAGAGAATTTTGGGATTATTTTAGCCATTCCTGTGTGAGGGAAGAATTTGATAGAAGTGCTGTGTATTAAAAAGAGAGGAAATTCCTTGTGTCTTTCAGTTGTATATTGTTAGAAGGCTCATTTCTGGTTTGCACACTTAAGCTGAAAACTATGCAATGATGAAGAGACACTTTTTTATAGCTAAAATTGCCTTCACTTCTCAAGGCTTTTTTTCTTTCTTAATAACAAACAGCAGTAGTATATATGTCGCAGCAATGGTAAAAATATAACAAACTTTATTGGAAGGGGATGATATCTTTTATTAGACTAGTTGTCTGGTTTGGCCTGTTTTTTTCCATGAGCTCATGAGCTTCAACAAAGCCATGTGCAAGGTCCTTAACTTGGGCTGGGGCAACCCCCAGTGTTAATAGAGGCTGGGTGAGAAGGGATTGAGTGCAGGCATGTGGAGAAGGACTTGGAGGTGCTGGTGGCTGAAAAGGTGGACATGAGCTGGCAATGTGAACTCACATCCCAGAAAGCCAACCATCTCCTGGGCTGTATCAAAAGAAGCATAGCCATCAGGTCAAGGGAAGTGGTTCTGCCTCTCTGCTATCGAGAGACATCACCTGGAGTACTGCATCCAGGTCTGGAGCCCTGAGCACTAGAAAGATGTGGATTTGTTGCAGCAGTTCCAGAGGAAGGCCACCAAGATGATCAGAGGGCTGGAGCACCTCTCCTATGAAAACCGTCTGAGAGAGTTGGAGTTGTTCAGCCTGGAGGAGAAAAGGCTCTGGAAAGGTCTTAATGGGGCCTTTCAGTATTTATAGTATGCTTATTAAAAAGACAGGGACAGACTTTTCTAGTAGGGCCTGTTGCTTTTAATGTAAGCTATGTGTCTTACATTTAGTGGAGCTTTGGTGGGGTTTCTTTTTTCAGGACTTAGAAACATGAAATGTAGTTAAGTTACAGTAGCTGTAACTACTCTCATGTAAGTAGTACCATTGAAAGTCTGTTTGAAAAAGCAGGCATGTGTCTGCATGCTTTGCTATGATGTGTGACAAGAGTGATGCTGTTCTTGTGATACTTAGAAGTCATGGATTGATTGACATCTTTGCTAGACGTCATGGTAGAAGTCAATGGTTGCACCATTTTCTTCAGTTTTCTGGCCTCATATGCCATTCCTCTGTTGGACTGACAAGGTCACTTTGTACACAAAACTGATCACCTTGAAAATCACAAGCAAACAAAGAATTCCTGAAGCTGTTTGAATTCTCCAATTGTGAAGAAGCTAGTCTAAATTTATTAGTTAAAAAATAAATGTGATTGAAGTGTTAGTCCAGTTATTCCTGCATTTTAATTTTAAGAAATATGGAATACTGGGCGCCTTTGTCTTCTCCCCACCTTCCTACTGATGTCCTTCCTTAGCAAGCTCCATAATGTAATGTGGCAACTAGGTGATTAATTTTGAACATGCAAAGTTCTTTATGTTCCCATCTCATGTATGAAGATTATGGTATATGGGTTACGGAAATTTTTTATAATCATTGGGGACTGGGCGTAGCTTTGATCTGTACTTGGATTAACGGGAGGGCTCAGCTTTCTGTGTAATTGGCACATTTAGTGTTCTGAAGGGGAGAGTGCTGTGAGGAGGCAGGTATCTGCCTGCTGAATTTGATGAGGAAAGTTACTTCTCTGCTCTTTTGGTTTTGCTTAGCCTGATAGTATCTTGTTTTAGGGCACAGTTTATTTCTTGTTTGCACTATGGAGTGCTTGACCTTAAGGAACCTAACTTAGTTTGCTAAATTTTGCTGACTTTTTTCCGGCTGAATTATGTCTTGTTTGCTAATCTCTCTTGTGTTTTACATTTGAAAGTACTCGTTAAAAACAAGGCAAAAGCTAAAATAAGAACAACTCTGAGAATTTTTATTTTGATGGTTTTACTGTAGCAGAAATGTTCAGTGATGTGGGTGTCTGCATAATGTAACACATCCTCTTCCAAATCCTGCCTTTTTTGAATTCTTGAAGAAAACCCACACTCATTAAAGAGCTTTCTATTGTGATAACTTGGAGAGGGAACTGCTGTACTTCAGCCTTCCCACTGAGTCAAGTCTCATTATAAATTATCTCTTTATGGCTCCAAAATCTGCGCTTCTAAATTTCACTCCTTAATGAAGCTGGAATGAATTTCATAATGGCAGGCTGTTTGCCCTGGAACCGTGCTCAAGAAGGACTGGTGTGTTTACTTCCTCAATGCCTGAAACACGTTTGCAATGCATTGGATCTGCAAACCATGATTTCATGTGGAAGGCTCCACGTGTATGTGCATATGTGTGTGTGAACAGGGGTGGTCATGTTATTTCTTCCTCTCTAGTCCAAAATGCTGAGAAACTTATTTAAAAAAAAAAAAAAAAAAAAAAAAAAAAGTTTATTCGAAAAGAATATATAGCTTCTAATTTTTTTTCAGAGAAGCTGGGGTATTTTAGAGTTAAACTGATTTGACCATAGATCATTACCTAGTGGGAAATATTAAAGATCTTATTTTAAGCTAAACAGGATAACTGTGCAGGCTTTCAACTAAATTTAACATAATTGGCTAAGGGGCTTCAGTGTACCTCTTACAGTATCAGTAATTGACCTCTTTAAAGCACTTCACCCCCTAATAGCTTGGTTGAGAAGCATCTTGGTATTGGTTCACAGGAGACTGCTAACTGCCTTGTTTCTTCACATTAGCTTAATGGAGAGTAATGACATCCCATGACATGAAATAAGTTTTGTCATCCATATTCTGCCTCACCATTTTTCATCTCTCTTTATTTGGATTATTAAGTATTTGGTTTTGCATTACTGAGGTCAGTAATTGCTTTACCTTTAGCTGTTTGTCTCTGGGTCAGACTTGTAGTAACAGTTTTTAAAAGGGCTGTGCTTAAATATCCTTTTAAATAACCTTAAGGTATCTAAATTAAGGGTAGAAAAATGAACACTAATATATTTTGTATATTATTTTATTCTTGTTTCATGTGTAGGGAGACAAGGTAGAGGGCATCCTATTCAAGGTCTTACATCAATTTTATCAAATGTACTTTTGAGAAAATTTTCTATTTAAGTGCTTGCAGCTTTTATTACTGGATAAATATTCTTCTATTTGTACATTTCTAGTCCTGTGGTAACTTTGAGGTGTTCTTTACTATCATCATGTAGTCATTATTTATGTATCTAGCCTTGCTATTTGCTGCAAAAAGTTTAATTTGTTCTTGCTATTCCTTTTTTAATAGGCAGTCGTTCTCATTTCTGTGTATTGTGTTCAATAGTGACAAACACACAAAAAAGTTCCTCAGTAATTAACATAGTAGAGAGCAAGCTCTCCTTCAGTTTAATCTTTGAGCACAACTAATTCTAGAAGAGACTAACTTCATCTAAAAAGAAGAAAAAATGAAATAGAATGTTGATTTTCCCAGTCTTTCTTCTCTGAAATTGCAATACTTACTGGTCAGGTCTTACAAAGGTTGTGTATTTCATTTATTTTATAAGGTGTTTGCTCCCCTTTCAACATGTTGTTCTTCAAATGTCCGAGTGCTTCATAGCCACCTGGTTAGCTACATAGGAGGCAAGATCAGATTAGATGGCAAGGGAGGCATGCAGATGTGCTTCAGAATGTTTGTTTTGATTAGTAGTATGAGAAGGTATGTAGTTTTCACTTGTAAATCACTTTTCTGAAGGCTTTTTGAGACTGATAGTCATTGTTTTGTTGTCTTTAGCTTCTCCAGTTCTTTGTGGTTCCCATTGTTTGAAACATGATGCCAGTAAAGCGTAGAATAAGTAGCAAAATACAGAGATTGCATCCAGACCACAGGAGACTTCCTTTAGGCTGGTATTTATAATACGCACTGCATCTGAAATAAATGACTGACATATGATAGATATCATTAAATTATTCCTACATCTAAAGGTATTGACTTCAAGCATTAAATTTTCACTACCTGTGAGGGTCTTTTAGCTATATTCTTGTATAAACTTATAAATAAATGTATTTCTTGGGTGGATGGGTATAGAAGAGAGGTCGGATTTTTAATTTTTTTTTTTCTTTTTTAATGACAAAGTAGCCTGTATTCAGTTTGTCACACAACTAACTAGGCTCTGAATTACTTCACAATTTTTTTTCCTATCTTATTAAACTGGTACATCTGCAAATAAAATATCAGCACCAAAAGCAGCTTTAATTTTTTTTTTTCCAAAGGAAACAAGTGCTTGTATGATTGTAAATGAGTATTTCTTGATAATATACTGTGCCTTTTTTGTTGAATAGTAGGTCCTGTATTTCACATGGACTAGTAGATTGCTTGTGTTTCTCTGAAAAGGTTGTAGATGTTTAAGCTTTACTTTACTAGAAGAATTACAATTAAGTGTTCACATTTGTAGTATACTTCCTCTGTGATCAGTATAATTTCAAGATGACTTTGCTGCTTGTTGTTTTGCTATATTTTAAAGGTACAAATAAAAGAAACAAAACACCTTTGTTTTTCAGTTGGCAAAGGGAAAAACAAAAACTAGTAAGATGCTGCTTGTTATCCACTGTAGAAAGTGACTTTCATAGCTTGTTGGGCTTTGAGCTAATAGATTTTTACTACTTGTAGATTGGTTGTTCTGTCAAAACTAAAGTCAGCTTAGTATTTATCCCAAGTACAGAAATTGATTATTGATGACTTCCTTCTACTGGATTGATAAATTTGCATGATCATTGCCAGAGGCTTAAACTGGGGTTAAATTACATTTTTACTCATAAAGTCCATTTATATTTGCATTCATCAGTTAAAAGTGTGGGTCTATTTATATTCTTACAGTGTGTTTTTTAATCACGCTGCATATTAAACCATCTGTCTTAGGCTTCAGTTTTCTTTATTATTATCTTATTAGTGTAAGAAACTTATGAAATGTGCTGTAATAATTTTGGGTGGTAGGTTTACAGGTAGGATTGCAGCATGTGCTCTGAAGAGCCATTTTATACCTTGCTTCTTTTTTTTCTAAAGCATGTCTGCGTGTTGTACAGAGGAACAGAGCAAACTTCCTTTACAGGAAAAAGATGCATATCTATCCATTCAAGTGAAGCTGGGCTTTAGTAAGTTGCTAACACTTTGTGCAGGATGAATACTTCAAATGCATTGCCAGGTCAGATTTACCTAAATCAGTGTAGGAGATAGAAATGACAGCGTGAGCCTCAGTCTTGGTTTGTCATTTTCAGGTGGGTTCCTTACTCAAGAGGACAACCTGGCTATGCTACCAAGCACAGGCTTTGCCTTCCCAGCAGCACACGGGCAAATCTTCATTTCTCCTCTGGGCTCTCCAGGCCTACTTAGCAAGTTGCTCAAGCCTAGTGCTGAGCTGTGCTGCCTGCCTGGGCTGTGCCGTGCGTCTCTGGGACAGTCCTGCTTTCTTGTAGCCCACGAAGCAGAGGCAAATTGGTGCTGTTTTACACAGCTGGAATTTTCCCTTGGTTCCCTTTGAACTTCTGTGAAATGCTCTGTCGTGTTGTGTGGTTGCTTGTGCTAGCTGGGTTTCTCAACGTGTTGGTAATAAAAGGTTTTAAAAAATTTCAAGCATATTTTCTGGCTGATTTGTATGCTGTTAGATTTTTTTGCAGTCTTAGTTTGATTGTTTACTTTTTCTCCTTTTTTAATGTCTTTTTTGTTATCAAGAAATTATACAGTATAGTGCTGACTTTCTGAGTCAATGTTGCTGTTACCGTTCTGGCTGGGTGAGTTTGAAATGCGGCCATTTGCTGGTGTAAATGCTGATGTTACTGGCATGATTCTACCAACCAGAAAGCTTGAATTATTATTTGTGTAGCGAATAGAAACAAATACTTATATTTTTTATGTTGCACTAAAACTTTCAACACAAAAGACCTGTCTATTTGTGTGTTTTGGGGTTTTTTTTTGCAACGTCATGGATGCATATACCTGGGAATCAAGAATGCCTATGGGGAAGACAAGGGGGCAGAAGATGGAATGTAGTAAGAAAAAAAAGTATTTTTTACATTACGACGGCCAGCTTAAAAATAATTCATTGACTCTCCCAGATTTTGTTTTTTGTTAATCTTTGCAGATTTTATTGTTGTTTGGGTGGGGTTTTGGTTGTTTGTTTTTATTGTTAAACTTTGCAGAAGCATTCATACACAAGTTTTAAGAAATGTGCTGTAGGATGATGGAGTGTCTTAAAGGCAGAGGTGGGTGGCAGTAACCTTTAAATTGAAGAATGAAGAGTGCAAACCATTAGTATACATAACTGGGGTTTTGTTTTTTTTTTTGGTTGAGGAAAATTTGCACTTACAACAATTGCCAAGTAAAGCAAAAATGTTACTTTGTATGAGGTGGATTTTGGAATAATTTGGAAGATGCTGATGTGACTGAGGGAACAAAATGTGAGCATCATTGTAACTAACATTTTGCCTGAGCTAGGGGGAAGTGAAGCAAATGTTGAGAGAAGATTGCAGGAAGCTCTGGAACTTCATGTAGAAATGACCAGAGCGTGAATGGGTTATACTTCTAAAGATCACAAGGAGAAAATGTTCCTGGGAAAAAAGTAGGCTTTTTTTCAGTAGGAATGCTGATGATACTCTTATGGTAGTCCCAGGAGGTAATGCCTAGAAGTTACCTCATGAAGTCATACAGTTCATCATACTGTCTCTAAAACAGGACTGACAATACCTCTATCTTTCTTGCAAGTTACACGTTTAATCTATTCTTACAAGCAGTAGAAAGCCATAGAGCCAACCTCAGTGTCAATTTTTCCAGTGCATCCCTGCATTGAGTAAGGGAAAGAATCTCCTGATAACTAATCTGAATCTTTCTTGAAGTGAAGATTTTTTTTCTATTCCTTCAGACACATGTACAGATAATAGATTTTAGCAGTCATTCAGGTACTAGAAAGTAGCTGCCATGTCTAAACAGCTTGTATTCTTCATTTTTTCCTCATGGAACATGTTTTTCTAGATCACTTATGAGTCTCATTCCGCTCTTCTGACCTCTGTCCTGTTCCTTCGCATATTTCTGTGAATCTGTGCTGGAACAAGACACTTTTAGGATTTATTGGTATTAAAGAGACTGGAAGGATTACTTCACATCTCATAAAGGGTATGCTTTCGTCTGTATTCTCAGTACAATGTTTACCTTTTTAGCAGTGGTTTAGGAGAGTTGCTTGTGATGATAATCCCTGATGCTTCTCTGAAGACAAGCCAGCTAGTTATTCTAAGCTTCATACTTGTGTAGCTTTGAGGAGTCTTTTATTTGAGATTATTTTACTGAACTTTTCTCTGTTTTTTCAAGATCATATTGAATTCCAGTTCTCTCTTCTGAGTGAGCTCTCAGAATCTTGGCTAGTGCTGAAAGTGCTTCACCCCTCTGTCACTGTGAAACCTTTTAAATAAGATGACTCTTGTTAAATAAAGGGGGGGTATAACTGTTGGACCTGTCAGCCTGAGCTCTGGTAACAGCAGTGCTGAACAGCATTCTGGAGCAGTCTAGCAGTTCAGAAATGTCTTTTGGTCCCAGTGGACTTCTAACCTCCTGTGCTAAGTTCTTGCAGCTGCAAATAACCCTGTTTAGATATCCATAGCATCACCATCATCACACTGTATTTTGCTGGGTAGACTTATCCTTAGAGTGAGCCTTCTTTTGTGTTTATTGTACTCACACATTTATCAAGATAATGTGGTCCTTTCTGCTTGTGTACTACCTCATCATTCATACAGTTTCTACTATTAATGCAATTTATCTTTTTTCCCTAGAGACCTTATGAGTTTGGGGTTTTTTTGTTTTTTTTGTTTTTGTGGGTTTTTTTTTTTTTTTTTTTTTGGTTTTTTTTTTTTTTTTTTTTTTTTTTGGAGGGGGGCATTATGTTGTTTGAGGCTTGTTTGCTTTTTAATTTAAAGATTCATGCTGAAGAATTAAAGATTTTTGATGAAGGCTTGGGCAGTTTTTAAATGACGGTGATTATAACTCAGTTTAAATTTTAGTAAGGCATATCAACAGCAATAAAAAGTGCTTAGCTTGGGCTACTGGCTAATGACAACCAAAATATGTACATATGTAGTTGTCAGCTGTTTTATGAATACAGTGACTTCTCTGTTGGGGAAGAATTGTGTGGTTTCGTAACACTAGAAGTAAATGTCATTTGATATGTACAGTTAGGCACAATATTGAGTAAGCTATTGACAGCTCAAACTCAGAGGATAAACAGACCTTCAGGCCAGCTGTTGTTGTATCACCAATGTATGTGAGTGAACACTGTTTAGTGGGTCATCTAGGCAGGAAAAAATGGGGCAGGTGAAGAGGGAGCAACAGCTCAGTACTACGACCCAGCGGGGCTTGTGGCAAATAGCTTTGTCCCTGATGGGGATACATTTTGAACACTAGTTCAGCTCAAGCTTGGCTAAGCTGTGATCCAGGATCCTCTACCAATCGTGGAAACAAGATACTGTCAATCTAGTGAGTTCCCAGCATTTTTGCTGCTTTAGGAAGCCCCAGGTCTCAAGGCAACGTATTTTCAAGGAGCTCTGAGTTAGAAAAGAAAATCCTATGCATCATGCCTAGTGACTTAACCATTCTCTTTTCTGTGTTTACTTTTTTGTGTGATTACCCCTGGTGATTTTGGTATCTGGATTGTCTCAATCATGTGGCATATTCAATGCTTCTTTGTGAAATGGATAAGGTGAGGTTAAAAGTATTTTGTATTTTGGAAAAGCTTTGGGTACTGCTTAGATGATGACTGAACTTTGGCAGAGACTGCCCAATAGAGACATCTGCTCTAGTGCCCTATTAAAGTGCAGTATAATGGAGTGAGGAATTGGGATATAATGCAAGGGAAATGTGCAATGTGGGTGGGTCATGCAGATGGATTTTGGTAGGGAGATGAAAAAGGTTTCTGTAGTCACAAACACTAAAATTGCAGTGGTGGTGCTTGACTGTTAGCAGGCAGGAGAAATGTTAAATCTGATCTAAATCAGTGCTCATTTTTTCCCCAGATGAAAATGACTGCTTATGAAAGGTTAGGGGATTTATAGGAGTGTCAAAACATATGGCAGATGGGCTGGATTAGGACTCACGAGTATAGTAATCCAAATCCTTTCTGCCAAGCATTACAGAGGATCTCTTCCTGCTGCTGAGCTACACTAAATGTACACAGTCAAGAGGAGCACAAGCTGTCAGGAGGCTCAGAAGAGTTGCTAGTGAAAGTGCTTGTCTGAGCAGAGTTAATTTTGAAAACTGTTTTTGCAGGCAAAAGTCTACTGGGGAACTGATTACCATTTATAAATGTTAATAAATTGCTGCAACCAGTTTGTTTTGGTTTGTTTGTTTGTTTGCTTTTCCCTTTGGTTTGCTGGTCAAGGTCTGGAAGACAGTGAAGCCAAAATGTGAGCTAAACCTTTCTAATTATCTCTGACTATATTAGCACAGAGGGATAAAAGCTGTGCAAAAGTCATGAATGTTGAGAGAGGAGAAAAGAGGGTTGAGTTTCTCATTCCTCTTCTGAGCCAGCACTATCTAAAAAAAAAAAAAAAAAGCATCGTACTTTAAATATTTATAGCAGAAGTTTAAGTTTTACTGATGGACAGTTTTACTTTAGACTGGGAGACTGAGTCCAGAGGATCTCCTCTGAAATCTGAAAAGTCACAGTATTACACAGGTTACTAGTAGCTGTAGGTACCATGTATATGTAAAGCTACTGGCTTTTGAGAAGATCCATATCTAGAACAGTTGCTGAGGAAGCATGAAAACCATTTGTGTCTGAGGCAAGTAGAGGATATTTGCACTCCACTCCTACAGTCAGTTAATTAAAGAATCCACCAAAACTCCTCTAGTTAATTTTGAGTATTTTAGAGCATTATAAATTGATACACTGGTATGGAAAACTGCCTACTTGGATAGCTCTGAGCTCCGTGGGTGAATGCTTAGATACTTCATTTGACAGTGGTGTAAAATTTTTCTAGGAGGAAAAAAAAAGAAAACAAGTTTTGTTAAAGCATGAAACACAATACTACATGTAGTTATGTTGTCTTCTTTGTAGAACAAAGAAGTGTTAGGATCCAGAGCTTTCAAATCTTAAATTTAAACTTATAAATGATGGTGCACGTTGTTACTCTAGTAGTGAGGATGGTTTTGCTCTGAGGTACAGATTGTTTGTATTTGTAGGGCTAGGACCTGCAAGAGGCAAGCTTTTCATTCTTGTGGTTTTATGATATATGAAGAAGGTCTGAAAGTTTTTAGCAGTTTTTAGTATTATCCATGAGGAATAGTGTATCTGCTCAAGCTTGGCTTGTTGACAAAGTTTGTATGGTGAACTTTCTCAGCATTTAATTGAAAAGTACATTTATTAGATCTTCAGAAAAAGGAAGGTTTTCTTCCAGTTGTTAAGTATTAATGAAATACAAAAGCAGTCTAAACAATGCATGAAAGCTCACTTTTGTTAATCAAGTTTCACTTGCTTAATATTTGGTATGTCTTAATTTTTTTGACTGGTATATAGTCTTCCAGCAAAGACCTGGTCTGAATATGTATTAAAAACAGACAAACAAAGGAACAAAGCACCATCTTCCACTTCCCAGCCTCTTTTCTTTGAGCAGCCTCCTCTTAAGAGACTGCAGAAAGGTCTATAGAAAAGAAGTAAAAAGGTCACATTTAATATTTGAAAGTTGTTTGTGTGCATGTTTGAAGGAAGGAAGTTTGCTTCTGTGTAGCCATTGAATTCTTCCATATTGCCTGAAACTGAATGAATTAACCTGACTGCAATTAAATTTTTAGAACTTCCCAAGGAGAAACTGTATAGAAATATGAAAAGGAATAAATTTCTTCACGAGACAGGAGGATAGATTATGATGACTAGGCCATGTCTTGTTAGTGGAACATAAGTAACCTGATGGTAGGAAACTATTAATAATTGACCTAAAATGGAGCAGCATAGTCATCTGTATTTCGTGATGTCAAGTCAATAGAGTGCCACCACAAAGGAGAAAAATGACCTGTTTAAAAGAAATAAGATAAAACATTCCAGTGCGAGGTCCTGCTTGCTTTCCTGAGGAAATAGTGAGTAACCATCCCAGGAATGTGTAGTGTGAGATGAAAGAAACAGTTCTAAGAAAAGGAAAAATGATTGACAAATAATTCTTTGTAATAATAGAAAAATTACCAAAGTTTTTATACTGTATCTGGAGCTATTTGACAAATAGTTTTTCTTTTATTACAAAAGACATCTGAAATGTAATATAAAAATGCACATCTTTTAGCTTTTATGGATTCTTCTATAAAGAGGGAGTAATCCAAACCAGCTTTTATCTAGGTCCCCCATGTAGTTGAGAGCAGAACTTAAACTCATCAGTCCTAGAAATAGGCGAGAATGTCTTGTTTCCTGCTTCTCATTTAGGCAGAAGTGGTATGTTTCTGCAAGCATTTGAAATAGTGAGTGCTTTAGGATGTGGAGAGGGGAACCCAACAACAGCTCCAGCTGGCAAATATTGAGTTACTCTATACGTGGAGGTTCTTTGAGGTGCTAGCATCATGATATGGATAGGTGGAGGCAGCTGTGTGCTTCATGTAGTATTATTTAGATAAAAAGGAAGATGTGAAAGGTTTTAGAGCACCTACTTGATGTGGTGTGCTTGAAGAAAAAGACCCACAAACAGTCTTCTGTTTGGGTGTGAGCTGCAAGATGAAATGGGGTTTTCAGTCGAAAGCAGATCTGAAGGCTCAAAATGGTTATTGTAATTAATGGGTAAGAGCTGGAAGGCCTAAACATGGAATCTGTGTCTGTTTTCCTCTCCTGACTTCTTAGAAAGTTTGTTTAGTTCTCAGTGAATTGCCTTGGAGAAACTTTCATTAGGAAAAAGGGAACTGGAACGTTCTTTAAATCTGGGTATGGCAAACCGGTGTTTTGGCTGCTGCCAGGTCACCAAAGGATTTGGGAGTTTCTGTAGGAACCATTGTAAGGTTTCACAAATTCCTCTAGAATAAAGATTGTTTTCAAAGAGTTACACACTAAATCTTAAGCAAGGACTGACAACCCTGAGATTTCTAAGGACTTGACACTGATGCCAGCTTGGTACAGCTTAAATGAAAGAAGCTGTGCTCTTAGTCATTGGTCAGCAGTGTAACTCGAACATTTTGTGATCGAAATGTCAGAGAATGAGATCTTTAATGCTTGTTCCATTACAAAAAAAAAGTTGTATCAAGTATTTCTCAGTTCCTTTCATTTATAACTTAGAGAATTAAACACTTGGTGTTGATTTATCCTAATGACTTTTTTTAAAATTTCATTTTCAGAGAAAGAATTTGACCCTCTTCCTAAGCATTGGTTTATTGACCTCCTGGGGAACTGCACTGTTGGGTGTCCGCTTATACTGGATGGGCAACAAGCCCCCAAGTTTTTCCAATTCTGACAACCCAGCAGCTGACTCGGACAGTCTTCTCACACGTACTCTGACCTTCTTTTACCTGCCAACCAAGAACCTCTGGCTGTTGCTGTGCCCAGATACCCTCAGCTTTGACTGGTCTATGGATGCTGTGCCTCTTCTGAAAGCAGTCAGCGACTGGAGGAATCTACACACTGTGGTGTTCTATGCCGGACTTCTCCTCCTTGCCAACTTTAGCTTGAAGGGCTCCAGCAATGAGAGAGAATGCAATGGGAAAACTGTAATGAATGGCAAGCAGAATGCTAATGGCCATAGCTGCCACTCAGAGATGGAGTATAAAACGCTGGTGGTGAAGTCAACCTTTGCATCAAAAGAAGAGAATGGTATAAAAAAGCACGAAATGCAGAAACTGCAGCTTCCTTCAACTGAGAACATTGTCGTTCTGTCTCTGTCTTTGTTAATAGTGCCCTTTGTTCCTGCCACAAACCTATTTTTCTATGTTGGCTTTGTAATAGCAGAGCGTGTGCTGTATGTTCCTAGTATGGGCTTCTGCCTGCTGGTTACAGTAGGTGTCAGGGCCCTTTATGTCAAAGCCCAAAAGCGCTTTCTGAAGAACTTGGTTTTTTGTTCCACTGCTGCATTAATTTTTTTCTATGGACTCAAGACTGTTGTCAGAAATGGGGACTGGCAGAATGAGGAGATGCTGTATAGGTCAGGGATAAAAGTAAACCCTGCTAAAGGTAATTTTTGCTCTATATAGTGAATTTTTTATTTCTTGCTGTCTCTATTTGTCTCTGAAGCATCTGATTTTATCAACTATATCCAAAGAAGGTAATTTAGTAAATGTCCTTTTAAGCTGCAGTAGTATGCATGCTAGTAGAAAATTAGGAAAAGCAGGATTGTGTTTTGATGAGGTGTGTTGCAGGTTTGGCATTAACATGGAGAAAATGAGACCCAGAGGTAAGAGGATACTTTCTTTTTCATTCATCTTAGTTCTGGATTGATCCATTGTTCATTGTTCCATTGATCTTGGAATTAAAGCTTTGTTATTAATATTGCAGGCTGCACCCTGGTAATTCTCTGTTGGAGTCTGGTATCTATCACCCTAATGAAGGTTTTTCAGATGTTCACCAAATGCTCTGTTCTCTATGACTACAAAATACATGAAATAGTAAAGGACAGCATCAGGGAGGTGCTATTTTTTTATTTCATCTGATGCAAATAACGTCAATACTACATAATAAAAATGAGGAAATGAGGTCATATTATTCAGCCAAGGAAATGACTGTAGTTCCTTCTGCATACAGGTCCTATAAAGAATTATTATCAAATATTTATGCCTTCCTGTTAATGTATAAATGTCAGGTATTTGTAACACTGGCCAGCTAGTTCTCTCAAAGGTTGTATCTTTTCTGTAATGAAATGTGACTACAGCTAGTGTAAACAACATCCAGACTGGTAGTTTAGGGATCAGTAACAATGTTTAGCAGTGACTCTGTGGTTTCATTTTATAGGGCAGATCCAGCTGGGATCCTGAACTCCATGCTGCCTGGCTATACTGCTTTTGGCACATGAGCAAGTTTTTATGAGTCACAATACCACCTGTGAGTGCAGTGTAGTGATTGACTAAGCCTTCCTCATTCACAATTCATCAACAGAGAGAAGGGATGACTTGACTGCTTTGTTTTTCTGTGAAAGAAAAATTTGACAGTGCTTCAACGTGTTGCACTTGAGTTTTTCCAGTTCTCTGCTCAGAAGCCCATTGTATGATGTGATATCATCTGCTGACAGAGGTGTGCTTCTTGGTTAGATGGCTGTGTCATGCCATAGTCTAAAAGCTATGATAGTAGGAGGCAATTTTAGGTCTTACTGTGAATTGATAGGGAGTGAAAAAGCAGATTTGTCATGTCCTGCAAAGCAGCATTGTAGTAACGTGTCAATCATCAATCTCATTTTATAAACCTTCATATTCTTTGTCACCCTAGGCGATATTATTAAACTTGTTGCTGTAGTAAGTGACTTTTTATTAACTCTGAACAAGTATATTCCATATCTTTCACTTAAAGAAAACCAACTAGTGCAGGAGTGCAAGAAGTGAGGTGAGCTAACTGAACAGCAAGGCACCACACCAGACTGATTATATGGTGCTGTGAGATTTACCAGTTTAGTGACAATATGAAGCTTTTATTAAAAAGTTGTCACTCCTTGAAAAGGAGAGAATGTGTATTCACTTGATTAATAGTTAATATATATTCCATTTTTGTCCTTGATGGAGATCCCCAGATATCCCAGACTGTGCTAATAGTTGTCTGCTTGCTTTGCAACAGTTTTTGTGATTAAAAATAATAATAATAAAAAAACCCAAAACTAGTCTAGTATGCTGTAGTAGGATTGGCTGCAGTGTTTTCTGGAAGTTGGACTACTGGGTATTATGCTCCCTGGAGGGGAGCTATTTTCATCATACATATCTCAGTATGCACAGTCTTACATGTATATGATTGTCTGGTTTCTTGCCATATAAGCTGACATTAAGTTTCTTGATAGTTATACTAAAGGAAAGACAGTATATCACTGTGGTGGTGACATAGACATGACTGAGCTGACTGTAAATCTCCTTAAAATATCCTCGTATGCTGAATACTTACTAGCCCACACACATAGGAATGAGGCTGGGTATAAGAAACTCCATGCTAAAGTGACCTGTCACCCAATTCTATTCAGTATTGTGCATACTTCCTAGATTATCCCTGGCTTTGACTAGCTAATTTTATTTTCTATTTCTCATACAATCAGGCAAGCCTGCCTGGACTAGACTGGCTGCCAATCCCACCAAAGCATTAGGAGATCAACAATTCAAATTACCCTTCAGTAATTAAATGAGGTTGACGTAAGAAAAACAATTTATTTTTGTTTGCCACTTTTTTTTTTTTTCCACTTTTATGGATGCTAGTGATAAATAGGCTATTCAGATGTGAGACAATGAATTGCTCAGTCAAATGGTAGAGTGGAGAAGTGTTTGCCTTCCTTTTAGGCCATTAAGAAGAGGCTGACACTCTTAATTTCTGTTTTCCTCAAGTCTCAGCCACTTCTCATGCACATATTCCTAATTCTGATCATGTTTGAGCAGTGGTATAATTCTACCTGGTAGTTCTGCTTTTTTCTCTCTTATGCTGCAAAGTGGGTTGGAATAAGAACTTCTGTCCTAGGCTAAAAGGCAAAGCAAGATCCCTTCAAAAATTCACCATGTGAGTACCGAGAAAGAAGCAGAAATCCACAAAGATCAGTTTTTCTAAAGGAAGAAGGTGATCTGTTTGTATGGATCCATCTGTATTCTAGCCTAGCCAGGATGAAAACCACTGTGTGGCTGGCTGCTTTGCAACAAGGTTGAGCTGATGTGCTGTGCTAACGAGGTCATTTGAGAAGCAAGCTATTAGTGCAGGTGCATTTGTGTACAAGTGAACTGCTTCCTCAATGGAGCTGTCTCACACAGTGATGGTTTATAATCAGGTGTTGTAGTAAGTGTAAGAATATAATCTCCTTTGCTGCTGTGGGCCTTTCAGGCAAAGTTCTCCAGCAGCTTCTCTGTGTTCAGTCCTCAGTGAAGAAAAGGGCAGTCAGCACCTTGCCAGGACTTTCTTCTGGCCCTGATCATGGGCACCTTGCAGGCAGAGAAGTTGAGTTCTGCCTCAGGTGAGAAAGCCCCTGCCCTCCTCAGGCAGCCACTGACTTTCTACAGCTTACATTTCTCCGGGCTGCTCATGTCTGTCACTGACAGTGTGAAAAAAATGCTCAGAAGCACAGTACATGGCTCATCTCTTAACCCTCAAAATACATCGTGGGAGAGTCATAGAATCATAGAATTAGCTGGGTTGGAAGGGACCTCAGAGATCATCAAGTCCAACCCTTGATCCACTGCTGAGGTTGCTAGACTATGGCACTGAGTGCCACATCCAGTCTCTTTTTAAATGTCTCCAGGGAGGAGAATCCACCACCTCCCTGGGCAGCCCATTCCAATGTCTGATCACCCTCTCCGTAAATAAATTTTTTCTAATATCTAACCTAAACCACCCCTGGCACAACTTAAGACTGTGTCCTCTTGTCTTGTTGAAAGTCGTCTGGGAAAAGAGACCAACCCCCCCCTGGCTACACCCTCCTTTCAGGGAGTTGTAGAGAGTGATGAGGTCTCCCCTGAGCCTCCTCTTCTCCAGGCTGAACAGCCTCAGCTCCCTCAGCCTCTCCTCACAGGATCTGTGCTCGAGTCCCTTCACCAGCCTGGTTGCCCTCCTTTGGACCTGCTCCAGGACCTCAATCTCCTTCCTGAACTGAGGGGCCCAGAACTGGACACAGTACTCGAGGTGTGGCCTCACCAGCACTGAGTACAGGGGCAGAATCACTTCCTTGGACCTGCTGGCCATGCTGTTCCTGATCCAGGCCAGGATGCCATTGGCCTTCTTGGCCACCTGGGCACACTGCTGGCTCATGTTCAGCTTCCTGTCAATCCAGACTCCCAGGTCCCTCTCTATCTGGCTGCTCTCAGCCACTCTGTGCCCGGCCTGTAGCGCTGCATGGGGTTGTTGTGGCCAAAGTGAAGGTGGTGGTGACAGCACCTCTGAACTGCAGTGTACGTGTTGCCTTTCCTGGCTGCCTCGCTCTGCCCTTTGCTAGTGCATTCGTAATGAGGACTTGGGACACCTTAGCCACATCTGTTCTTGGGCTTCCTCGTCTGCCCCTTTGGTTATGGCTAGTTTTCAAGTATCTTTAAGGTGATCTGAGGCTTGCCTTGTTACAGTTTGTCAGCACTTGAGGGCAAAATAGGCAAGATTGATTAATGTTGTTTATGGATCCTGAAGTGGCTGTGTACACGTTTTAAAACTAGGGAGGGAGAAGAGCAAGTGTTTCTCTTTAAGGAAGCAAACTTAATGAGCAGCCTGACTGATATAAACCAGATCACATTATTTGAGTGTTCTTTTATAGTGAAGGAAGCTTTCCCAAAATGTGTAGATAAACAAAAAAGTTAAAAATGGGTAGTAGTTGTCACATCTTTTTCAATTAGATTCAGAGTCATTCTGTGCTGATGATTAGCTTGTGTTTAAGAAAAAAATTATAATGATACACAAAATAATTGTTCTCATTATGCTTTATTAGCTCTAGTTTCTCTGTAGTACCAAAAGTTTGCTTCAAAAAGCTCTTTTCCTCCAGGACATTTTGTACCTTGCAGTCCACATCATAATGATCTTTGATGTTCAGATATATTTGCTGTACTGTTACAGACACTGTTTAAATAAGTAAAATATAACAGAGAGAAGCTTAGACTGTCAGACTGCAGCAGAGTTATTAGTTGCTTGGTCAGATTTAATAATGAAATTTTAGTCTCCTGATGTTTGTTAAGTAAGCTTTGAAGATCCTTCCTTTTGATGATCCTTCGTGGAACTAGTTGACCCGCAACACCAAGAGGATGCTTAACTTTAATCATGCATTCAAATCTTGCCAAATTTATATATGCAACTACTCTTCTTGCAATGAAACCTAGAGCAAGAAACAGACACCAGTTCTGCATGGGGCTCAGATATTTGTTCTTATTCTGTTATATGTTACTGTTAATGAAATGTTGTGCGTTCACATGTTGGGCAGGTCAGTGGGACTTTAGTATGTATTTCAGTCCTTTCCTGAATCAGTTTTGCAGGAGAAAAAAAGATAATTCCTAGATAATAAGATAATCTGTTACATGAAGATAAAGATGGGAAGAAGGAATTGAGTTTGTTAATTCAAGCAAACTCTACTGTTGGAGTCAAGTTGCTGAGATATTTCTAATAGTTGATTGACATAAAAAAAGAAATTCTTCCTGGCAAAATAATTCAGTGGTTTAATATTACCTCCTACAGTTCTACTTTGAGTTAAAAATCCTGTTCTTAGCATCTTATTAAGAACTATATCAATTACTCTGTTGTTCTCAGTGGGCAGCAATAAGACCAAGACAGTTGACAGAGAAGAATATAGAAGTTTTTCCATACTAATATAAAGTCAGTCTCCTTCTATCTTTCCACTCTTCCTCTTACTGCCATGTGTGAAGCATTTGATTTTGCTTAATGTTTTCACAAGATATTCGAATATAGAATACTTTTCTGAACCTTAGTTTATTTTATTTTATTTTATTTTATTTTATTTTATTTTATTTTATTTTATTTTAATTTGCAACAGAATTGTGGCCTCATTCTGCTAAATTTTTGCCCATAGAAAATTTTTAATACCTCTGGGTATTTTTTTGCACAACATTCAGCCTTGATCAGTTTCACTCCATGGTACTTCATGGGTAATTACCTTTTTCCTTTTTTTTCCCTGTTTGTTCTATGTAATTTTTTTCTTATAATTATTCTTATAGTGTTGAGATAAAAATTTGGACAAAAGTTTGGACTGTGAAGCATTTTCATTGAACAACAATGCTCAGAGCAGCTATATGCTTATCTGAGCAGCCATAAAAAAAAGTAGGAATTGCATTTTTCTTTCACTTATAGTTTACATGTAATTTAATGTAATTAGTTTACTCTTTAGTTTTGTAATAGAATCACTGTGGTTGGAAAGGACCTTCAAGATAATCGAGTCCAACCATCAGTCCTATATCACCTTAACCACTAAATCATCTCCTGAAGCACCACATCTACCATCTTGTAAAAACATCTGACAGAATTCTTAAAGATGAATTTGGAGTTTAGCTTATTTAATCTCATCTAAGAACAACAATACTTGCCTTTTGGTCTGATCTACATAAAAATACAGTCTTTGATTTTTTAAATTTTAAAAGCCAAAGTTCATTCTGTTATCCTTTTGATTAATTTCCTGTTTATCTTACCATTACTAATGCATCAAGGAAATGTATTTGCTATATGAGCTGGTTTAAGCATTTACTGTAGGGAGAGGAAATAATGTGAATTTTGTTTCAGTAGCATAAATTTGTTGTTGTTTTTGTTAAAAAGGTACCCAAATTTGTTCTCTCTCAAGAGCTGCTCCTCTGGGCTAAAAGAAATAATAATAATAATAATAAAATCCTCTCCTGTCATTCTAAAGATTACATGCTCTGGTTCTGCGCATTCAGTAGGAGTAAATACTAGAAGCTGTTTCCATCTGATTTGACAGCTTGCTGCCATTATCCTTATCTGCTCTTAGAAAATGATTCTCTGGTAACAGTAGCTGTCAGTAGGAAGCCCTTTCTTCAGCAGACAGTGAAAACAGTCTTACTTCATCATCTTGCTTCAACAAAGAGTAGTTATAATACCTTGTAGAAAGCTAGCTAAAGATATCATATTCCCCTCAAACAAGAAGGATGTAAAATTCCTTTATTATTAATATTTTTGTACCACTAGTGATGACTGGAGTCAAAAGCAGGAGAAATATTTTATAGTATGGCATTCTTTAAAAATGGCTATTATTAAGAGTTTAGATTTTGCCAACAAAAGCCTCCTATAATACCTTTAGAGCTTTGTTTTCAGCAGCTCTGGCAGACTGATAGTTGTTCACCACATTCTTTTTCACTTCCCAGTTAGATTAGTGTGTATTGCAACAAACACCACAATGGGCATTTAAAAATACTTTGTGCATTTTGGGATAACATTTCAATGTTTTAGTGCATAAATTTGTTTGTTAATATGCAATTTGGCAGTAAAACTCTAAGTCATCTTTGCGCCTCTAGCCCAAAATGTTACTCTGCACAGTAATTATTTCTTCCTCCTTTGGTTCATTTAACGTCAATAATAAAATCACTACAAAATTGGTAAAGGTCTGCCTTAAATAACATGGCAGTGAATGGAAAATGCTGTTTCTGAAAAACAAGACTTACTTAAGAGAGAAAGTAATTTCAGTGCACACTGAGGGCTAGCAATTATTATGCATAAATTTTTTTGCCTATTATCACTATTAAAAATAACAGTGATATAGTAGCATCTAGAATGGGGTATTCAGGAGTTTCAGGTTTGCTCATGAGCTCTTTGCCTTTGAACAAGTGACTTTAATCTCTGTTTTTCCTTTTGGAATGGAATTTGTACTACCTATTTTCATTAGACATTGGATGATCTTTTAAAAAGTTTTTGTGGTTCATTAATGTATTAAAATCTCTCCAAATTTATGTCAGTATAATACCCCTACTAAGCTAGTTGCTAAATAAATATCAGGCTGTGTAGTCATTACAATGATTCTTAGTGTACTTTGTAGTCAATTTAACCTTTTAGTAGTCATTGTCAAATAAACATAGCACCAACTAATTGTTAATCTTCCCAACACCTTTACCAGAACATCCTTGTACTTAATCTCTTGATAACGTGTTGCATGGATATTTTCCTTGACACATAGTATTATTTTCAAGTTGGATCAGATATTTAAGCTTGATATTTTTTAAGAAGAAATTACTGTAAAGGTAGGATACCTTCTGTCAGTGTTGTGAAATGTTCCCTACCATTGGTAATAATGCTTGTAACAGGTGCTGTATGGGGAAATACTACCTGATAATGAAATTATCTTATATAAATATAAACCTCAAAGGTTGTAATTATATATTATGAGTATAATTAGTAATACGCACATTTATATGGCTATTTAGGTCTGTTATTGCCACATATAAATTATGTAGGATATTACATTATAGATCTGGTGTCTTTGTTCCTAACAAAAATGTCAGAATTCAAAGAATAAATGTACAGGATGTGTCAGGTTCTTCAAATAAATAGGAAATAATTTTTCTGTCTGGTTCTCAGCTTTAAAAGTGAAAGCCTGACTTGTAGGTGCGCTGTGTAGAATTGTTTGAAAGTTGAATAAAAAGGTTACTCTCTGAAAATAGCATAGGGCTCTTTAAATGAGTGGTGCTGCTGCCCTGGCAAGAGACATAGTTCCTGGGAGTGTTTCAGCATGCCATAGGCAGTCCAACCTAAGCAGAACAGTCTGGTTATGCTACCTATGTTGGAGAGCTGAAAGAAAGTGGTTTACACTAAAGTTCAAAGTCTGAATTTATTCTCTAGTGACAGTGATTTCTCTTCAAGTCCCTTAGTAGTGCTGTAATTCCCCTGAAACACAAGTCTCTGTGGGATATCTGCTTCTTCAGCAGGATACCACAAAGCCCAGTCTTCTTCCTTTATGTATACAGAGAACTAGAAACAAGGATACTATTTTTTTTTTCCTTGAGTGTAGTCCAACAACATCTCTAATCTGTGAATACTTAATAGCAAGGGGATAGGAAGAGATTTGATTAGTAACTACTAGGTAGACTTCTTTTTCTCCCTTTGCATATACTAAGAGTTTAAAGAAATAAACAATTTTGAGACATGGACTCACCAGACTGTTGGCTCTTCCCCTGCCTTGCCTGAGGTGCTCTGCAAAATCATTCAACAAACTCATGTCTGCTAAAAACTACCTTACAAAAAACCCCCATCCCTGGTAAAGAAGGAATTAGCCCTGGCAAGATGGCTTTTTTTTTTTTTTTTTTTTTTTTTTTTCTTTTTTTCTTTTTCTTTTTTCCTTTTTCTTTTTTTCTTTTTTCTTTTTCTTTTTTTCTTTTTTTTTTACTTTTTTTTTTTCCTTTTTTCTTTTTTCTTTTTTTTCTTTTTTTCTTTTTTCTTTTTTTTTCTTTTTTCTTTTTTTTTTCTTTTTTTTCTTTTTTTTCTTTTTTTTCTTTTCTTTTTTTTTTTTTTTTTTCATTTATTCNTGAATACTGTTTTCTCCTTTTGACAGCATGGGGTAACCTTGGAAATGTGCTCAAGAGCCAGAGCAAGATTTCTGAAGCTGAAAGCGCCTATAGAA